>CAUDMG010001065.1:767500-972500 GCA_958450375.1 Homarus gammarus
GGGAACAGGGTGAGGGGGAGGTACAGGGTGAGGGGGAGGTACAGGGTGAGGGGGAGGTACAGGGTGAGGGGGAGGTACAGGGTGAGGGGGAGGTGCAGGGTGAGGGGGAGGTACAGGGTGAGGGGGAGGTACAGGGTGAGGGGGAGGTGCAGGGTGAGGGGGAGGTACAGGGTGAGGGGGGGTACAGGGTGAGGGGGAGGTACAGGGTGAGGGGGAGGTGCAGGGTGAGGGGGAGGTACAGGGTGAGGGGGAGGTACAGGGTGAAGGGGAGGTGCAGGGTGAGGGGGAGGTACAGGGTGAGGGGGAGGTACAGGGTGAGGGGGAGGTACAGGGTGAGGGGTGGTACAGGGTGAGGGGGAGGTACAGGGTGAGGGGGAGGTACAGGGTGAGGGGGAGGTACAGGGTGAGGGGGAGGTACAGGGTGAGGGGGAGGTACAGGGAACATAAGATGCTGCCTGGCCGTGTGAGCAAAAAATTCACCTCCACGTTAAGTTCTAACCTAACCTAACCTAACCTAACCTAACCTAACCAAACCAGACTGAGTTATTCACTACCATTATAAACTCCCTCGTATATGAAGGAGGCGGAGTATAAGACGTTCTTTGGTTATAAGGGAGATAAATATATACGAGGAGGCGAGTCTCAGAAACTTTTATGAGCTGAGATTTAATGAATGATGAAGGCTGGGAAAAGTTAACGATTTATGGAGGGTCTCTCAGTCTCGGTGTATAAGGGGGGGGGGAGCTGAGGGGAGGGGGGAGTTGAGGGGAGGGGGAGTTGAGGGGAGGGGGAGTTGAGGGGAGGGGGGAGCTGAGGGGAGGGGGGAGCTGAGGGGAGGGGGGAGTTGAGGGGAGGGGGGGATTAATACAGTTAGGAGGAAAAGTTGTGAGTCTGTAACCTAACCTAACCTAACCTAACCTAACCTAACCTAACCTAACCTAACCTAACCAGACTGAGTTATTCACTACCATTATAAACTCCCTCGTATATGAAGGAGGCGGAGTATAAGACGTTCTTTGGTTATAAGGGAGATAAATATATACGAGGAGGCGAGTCTCAGAAACTTTTATGAGCTGAGATTTAATGAATGATGAAAGCTGGGAAAAGTTAACGATTTATGGAGGGTCTCTCAGTCTCGGTGTATAAGGGGGGGGGGGGCTGAGGGGAGGGGGGAGTTGAGGGGAGGGGGAGTTGAGGGGAGGGGGGAGTTGAGGGGAGGGGGAGTTGAGGGGAGGGGGAGTTGAGGGGAGGGGGGGAGCTGAGGGGAGGGGGGAGCTGAGGGGAGGGGGGAGCTGAGGGGAGGGGGAGCTGAGGTGGAGGGGGGAGTTGAGGGGAGGGGGGAGTTGAGGGGAGGGGGGGATTAATACAGTTAGGAGGAAAAGTTGTGAGTCTGTAACCTAACCTAACCTAACCTAACCTAACTAACACTCAAGCTAACCTAATCTAACCTATCTTACCTTGACCTGAACTGTTAGTCTCTCTGTTAGCTGTCCTCGGTCTGTTAGTCTCTCTGTTAGCTGTCCTCGGTCTGTTAGTCTCTCTGTTAGCTGTCCTCGGTCTGTTAGTCCCTCTGTTAGCTGTCCTCGGTCTGTTAGTCCCTCTGTTAGCTGTCCTCGGTCTGTTAGTCCCTCTGTTAGCTGTCCTCGGTCTGTTAGTCCCTCTGTTGTCCTCGTCACCCACACCCCCTCGCTGTGTTGCTGTGTTAGTGGTGGCTGGGATTCAAAACACGTTTTTACATTTCACGACCTGCTAAGACAGCTTCTGGGTGGGTCTTCAGTAGTATTCCCTCACAGCTCCTCCAGTAGGCTCCAGTAGGCTCCAGTAGACTCTAGCAGACGCCAAGAGACTCCAGTAGACTCTAGTAGACGCCAATAGACTCCAGTAAATTACAGAAAACTCAGCTAACTAAATCCTGAGCACACGACTAACTCAGCGAAGACGAACATTAGTCGGCTCTTGACCCAGTGAGTGTGGCCCATCAATAACAGGTGTGGCCCAGGTGAGTGTCCCTTCACCACACCACCGGAGGGCCACTGTCTGGATCCCTGACTGTTGACAAAAGTAACTCACTTACCCGGGGTCAAACCTGTCACCAAGATCCTGCTTATCATCTTTCACTATCACCAAAAGTTCAAGAATTATCACCAGACTTGTAACGTGGTGTAATCTCCCGGCCAGTGCCCCGAGTAGAGCAAAAACGTCTACAGGTAATCCCGGTTGATGAGCATGGGGGCAGCGTACAGCCAGGCAATGATATATCTCTGGGAAAAACTCGTTACTGGACACATTAGAGGAGTAATGACAGGCGTTGGTCCTTAAAGCTCATCAGGCGTAACGATGTACCATTAAGATAAAATACTGTTCAGACAACTCAGATCTAAAACAAAATCATCCCTCTTCTGTGTAAACGATAAATTAATTAAAGAAAAATACTCTTTGATTACCACAACACGTATATAAGTTTGTTGATGTTGTAAGGTATTAGCACACAACAGTTATGGCTTATACACACAAAATACAAAGGCAGTTCTCCACTGAGCAACAACTAATATTAAGATATGGCGGTGGAGTCAGCAGCGAGCAGCCCAGTGATATTGTGGGTTAGGTTTCCGGGAGTGTGTAAGGGAACCCAGACATGATCAGCTTATAGGCTTATTTCCGTTGTGGATTCGTCAGGGACAAGACAATGTGTCTCCACTCAGTGACGATGAACTAAACCTGTTGGGGGTTGTGTTGTGGATCAGTCCAGAAAAAACCAAAAATAAGAAACAAATGGAAGACAAATTGGCCTCTATAGAGAAAAGTTTATACACACTGTTCTTCTGAATAAGCTGAGACCAGAGCCGGATGACTGGGTTATATATCAGCGGATGGTTGATATCACGTATCTTTAACCTGCCATTCAAGATACAAGAAGAGCAACACATCGCCAGCTACTGTTACTGACATTAACACCTCATAGAATAAATTTATTTTGTTAACGTCACTGTTTGCTGTCGTGTCTTGTTCCCTTATATATTCCACCAAAAGGTCATACGTCGCTGACCCCTTTGTCTCTCTGAATATTCATAACTCTTTAACTTCCCATAAACGAGGATTTTCTTTATAAATTTCATTGCAAAATAAGCTTCTTGTGTGAGATCAATCGTCGCACTGAGCAAACACCTGGAGCGTAAGCCCACAGACGCCCAAATCGGCTGGCATGGTCTAGTTTGTACAGTTCAGACTTTAAGCGGTGCCTGAACTAACACAAACCAGACCTTAGACCTGCGTAAACCCTCAAACTGATCACCACACTCACTCAAACTGACAGGCCAGACTGAGTGTGTATGGAGACTTAATTAAGGAGCGCCCAGCCACTATACACCTGACCTCCACACAACTGATTTTCACACACCTGACTTCCGCCCAACTGACCCTGACACACCTGACCTCCACAAAACTCGCCGTTACACAACCCCTCACCTTATACCTATCATCTACACACCTGAAGACCACACAACTGACCTTCACACACCTGGCCACCATGTGAATTACCAAGGAACACACCTGGGAGGCGACTGGCACTACCCCAAAAATACCCGAGTCACACCGGGGCCAACACCACCACGGCAACAAGGTAAACACATAAAACAAATCAACTGAATAAAGAATAAATACGACTGATAAACTTATAAAAAAGATAACATATAAGACTGAGCTGTGATTTATAGACAAGTATATTAAGTATTATTGAGACTGGCTGCGTCGGGGGCATTACTGACGGTCTTGTGTGGCGGTGGAGGCTATTTGTCATGAGATATTTAATGGCGTTAGGGCAGTGTGGAGGAGGAAGTAGTGAGTTAGATGAAAGGAGTAGGAGTTGTAGGAAGGGAAGAATGGAAGAGGAGGAGAGGAGCAAGAGGAAAAAGAGGAGGAAGTGAGGGGGGGAGAGGAGTTAATGAGGCAGGGCTGAGACACACTGCACCCGGAACGTTTGATGGTCAGAGACACACTGAGGTTTATAGTACAAGTTCGGGAGTGTTGGCGCTGAGATACCAAACTTTGTGTTGCTCGCCGTCAACACCACGACTCACCAGCTCACACGACTTGTCTTCTCCAGCACACCACGTTCTGTTGCTGGTTAACTAAGGGGTGTGAGCGCGATGGTACGGTGGCCAGGAAGTACAGCGCGGTGGTACGGTGGCCAGGAGGTACAGCACGGTGGTACGGTGGCCAGGAGGTACAGCACGGTGGTACGGTGGCCAAGAGGTACAGCACGGTGGTACGGTGGCCAAGAGGTACAGCACGGTGGTACGGTGGCCAGGAGGTACAGCACGGTGGTACGGTGGCCAGGAGGTACAGCGCGGTGGTACGGTGGCCAGGAGGTACAGCGGGGTGGTACGGTGGCCAGGAGGTACAGCACGGTGGTACGGTGGCCAGGAGGTACAGCGCGGTGGTACGGTGGCCAGGAGGTACAGCACGGTGGTACGGTGGCCAGGAGGTACAGCACCTAACCTTGATGGATCCTGGAACCACATAAGTTTCATCGTTCGTTGTGGCTGACGTAACCTCCAAGTTGTGGCATTTAAGCCTTTGATCTGTCTTCCATTTAAACCGTAAGAGAGGCACATAAACTTTAATCATAAAGAATTTGAACTTGGAGAGTTTAAACTTAAAAACTTCATATCCTCTTCTTCCACTCCTTTGTAAAGTATTTGTGATCGAAACTTTGTTGAATAAACATCTCGGATACTTGTGTCAACACTTTCGATTAGAAGGAAAGTTGAAGCGGCAAGTTCGGCAGAAGGTCCTGAGAGTGATCAGCGGGGAGGTTGACTGTCTGAGGCTAGCAGGTGTTACCACAGGTGTTCGCCAATTTAACAATTTTGAAGTATATTATCGTTTCTCTGCTCTAACTACCTCAAAGAACCGTAAAGCTGGAGTTATGACTTGCATGATGATGACTGCAAAAGAAAACACACCACAAACGCAGTCCCCAATACTCCTATCGTTATTTTACAATACTCTACAGTTAAACAAACAGTGAGAGTAACTATTAAGTGTATATACATCGTGTAAACTAGACGCATCAAGACCAAAGAGCCCAACACCAACGTCTTTCACAACTACAGACTCTGAAGGAAATTCCAGCCGAGTAATTCTGTCTAACATAGTTTGGGGGAGAAGATCACATAGGCGTCACAGATGGTAGACACAGAGGAAGGAAGAAAGAGAGAAAAAAAGAGAAAGAAAGAAAGAAAAAAGAAAGAAAGAAAGACAGAAAGAGAAGACCCCTTTTTATGCGAGACTAAAACCTTCTCGAGTAGGCCGGGGCCGAGGGAGTGAGGGAGGATGACGGTGCTGCCCTCTGTCGTCCAATTTTGTTGTCATTCAGTTATCTTAAAGCATTTCTCTCCATCTTACACAATAATTTTACCACCAAACATAAACTCCTCATCAATTTCCCTCTAAAACCAAATTATTTCTCTATTTTCCTCTCAATCCAGGTATCAATTGTTGTTTTTCATCGGCAATATTAATCGTTTTTATTAACTTGTCCACTTCACCAAGCCTCCAACCCGTACATATCAGCGTCGGGTTTGTTATATACGGGGGGCCGCGAGTGACCAGCTGGGACGCGGGAGAAGGAAGGAAGGAAGGAAGGCAGGAGAAAGGAAGGAAGGAAGGAAGGAGAAAGGGAGGAAGGAAGGAGAAAGAGGGAGGTAGTAAGGAGATAGAAGGAGGAAGGAGAAAAAAGGGAGGAAGGAGATTGAGGGAGGGAGAACATAGGGAGGAGGGAGATTGAGGGAGGAAGGAAGGAGATTTAGGGAAAGAGAGAGAGGGAGGAAGGAAGGAAGGAAGGAGATAAAGGGAGGAAGTAGGAGATAGAGGGAGGAAGGAAGGAAATAAAGGGAGGAAGTAGGAAATAGAGGGAGGAAGGAAGGAGATAGAGACAGAGAGAAATTTAGAGAGATTAATTTAACACTGATACACATTTTCAGAGAGAGAGAGAGAGAGAGAGAGAGAGAGAGAGAGAGAGAGAGAGAGAGAGAGAGAGAGAGTTGGGACAGCATTTACACATCCTCAGGAGACGTCTCACCTCTCACCTCTATCTTTATCAGCCTTCCTTTCTCTCATTCTTTTATTTCTCAACCTATTATCACAGTTTTCACCCACAGTCGTATAATAATGATGAAGACTTGCATCATTAGGACTCATGAGGTGATGTGTTTTCTCTTGACGGGAGACGGGAGGGTGTGTGGTCCCGTTCTGTCCTCGATATCAACACCTGATAATTATGTCTCTTTAATGTAGTTTTTTCTTCTTCGTTGATTCCCTCTTCGTGGTGTTCGTATTGTCTGAACCACGCAGCTGTCTGTTTCAGTTGAGTGTCACAAGTCCTGAACCACGCAGCTGTCTGTTTCAGTGGAGTGTCACAAGTCCTGAACCACGCAGCTGTCTGTTTCAGTGGAGTGTCACAAGTCCTGAACCACGCAGCTGTCTGTTTCAGTAGAGTGTCACAAGTCCTGAACCACGCAGCTGTCTGTTTCAGTAGAGTGTCACAAGTCCTGAACCACGCAGCTGTCTGTTTCAGTAGAGTGTCACAAGTCCTGAACCACGCAGCTGTCTGTTTCAGTAGAGTGTCACAAGTCCTGAACCACGCAGCTGTCTGTTTCAGTGGAGTGTCACAAGTCCTGAACCACGCAGCTGTCTGTTTCAGTGGAGTGTCACAAGTCCTGAACCACGCAGCTGTCTGTTTCAGTTGAGTGTCACAAGTCCTGAACCACGCAGCTGTCTGTTTCAGTAGAGTGTCACAAGTCCTGAACCACGCAGCTGTCTGTTTCAGTAGAGTGTCACAAGTCCTGAACCACGCAGCTGTCTGTTTCAGTGGAGTGTCACAAGACCTGAACCACGCAGCTGTCTGTTTCAGTTGAGTGTCACAGGTCCTGAACCACGCAGCTGTCTGTTTCAGTGGAGTGTCACAAGACCTGAACCACGCAGGTGTCTGTTTCAGTAGAGTGTCACAAGTACTGAACCACGCAGCTATCTGTTTCAGTGGAGTGTCACAAGACCTGAACCACGCAGCTGTCTGTTTCAGTGGAGTGTTTCAATTCAAGGTGATGAACACAGTGGACCAGGAGGGGGAGGGGGAAGGAGAATGACTGGACGGTGGGGAGGGAAGTGGGGTGTGAGGGGGGGGGGGCAGAAGCACAAACACACACACGATACATTTCCTTTAGAGTACAGTAGCGGCCCACACACACTCACACACCCTAGCCAGAGGTGATCCCCTTTACCACCTCACTCCCCGTCGCCTTCACCTACCCCCGCCCACACCACAGCACCCACCCTCACCAACCACCCACAACAAGAACTCCTACCCACCCCCGCCCACACCACAGTACCCACCCTCACCAACCACCCACAACAAGAACTCCTACCCACCCCCGCCCACACCACAGTACCCACCCTCACCAACCACCCACAACAAGAACTCCTACCCACCCCCCACACCACATCACCCACCCTCAACAGCCACCCACAATAAGGGCACCAAGCCTCTTCCTAGCACACAGTAAACAGCGGGCCAGCACCAGCAGAAGGAGCAGCAGAAGGCCAGGGAGAAGGAGTGTTGGTGTGTAAGGTAGCAGAGACATGGAGGTCCAGTGTGATATTTATAGTCAAGCGGCAACACCCAAGAGGGGAGAGTGTCCGAGGTGCTAAAAGGAGCCAGGGTGAAGAAAGGAAGGGAGGAAGGAAGCGTGAAGAAAGGACAAAGGAAGGAAGGAAGGAAGGAAGGGCAAAGGAAGAAAGGAAGGAATAAAGAAAGGAAGTAATGGCGATAGGAATGAAGGCAGGAAAGGTGATGTAAACAGAAGAAAGATAACACGAAAAAAAAAATATACGGAAGGGTAAAAAAACACACGTATTAACTGCATCACGAGACAAGAAAAAAACACTATTGACCTTCGCTTTAATCATCAACAAGACGACTAACTTAAACCTAACTTGCCCATAACTTGACGTAACAACCTATTAACATGACTTAGGATGCAGTAAACACTTCACTTTAAAAATAATGTTACTCATCTCGATGCTGGGAGAGGCAAGAGCCAGCCACCAAGGTGTTCTTAGGCAGACACCTGATGGCACCCTACGTTTGATAGCACCTGTTTAACTTATGCACACGAGTAGGAATATTTTGTTTAGAGTATGTGTGTATGTGTGTGTGTGTGTGTGTGTGTGTGTGTGTGTGTGTGTGTGTGTGTCTACAGTTGTGGAGTAGCAATTAGTTTACTCAGACAATGCCACGTGAACCGACTTAATGTGGATACAATATGAGAGAGAGAGAGAGAGAGAGAGAGAGAGAGAGAGAGAGAGAGAGAGAGAGAGAGAGAGAGAGAGAGAGAGAGCAGGAAATAACGTTCTAAAGACTCCCAAGATTAAGGGCTTGGGGGGGGGGGGGGAGGAACAAAAGGGCGCCAGAAGTTAGGATCCCTGTGGGGCCAAAGGGACGGTAAGGGTCAAAGGGGCGATAAGGGTCAAAGGGGCGATAAGGGTCATAAAATTAAGGATCACAATTTCGTTATATAATAATTATGGGTCCAGAGATTACCGTCTGGTCTCCCTACCTCTGTATGTGTGTGTGTGCCTGTGTGTGTCTGTGTGTGTGTGTCTGTATCACTATTACTGAGGCCACAATATGATGACTCGACTTGGGTAGGCCAGAGTTTGGGGTGATAACTCAACTACTGAAGGAGCCGTAACCCTCCCAGAGATGGCGTGATATACCCGCCCTGATAACCTGCCTCAGCTATACCACGGGTGATAGTCAGTGATCGTCAGGAGAGTTACATAGCGTCAGTACCACACCGAGGCGGATCAATACAAAACTACTCTCTGTATTTTGTCTAAGGCAACCAGACGACATTTTTTTTGTATCACTTGAAGATTAAACACTCTAATGATACCTGTAGGATTAGGTTAGGTTTAGGTTAGGTTTAGTTTAGTTTAGTTTAGGTTAGGTTAGGTTAGGTTTAGGTTGGGTTCGGTTAGGTTTAGGTTAGGTTAGGTTTAGGTTGGGTTCGGTTAGGTTGAGTTAGGTTAAATTTAGAGTTTGGGTCGTTAATCTTCAGGTAAACAATAACATGGGGGGGGGGGCTAATCTTCACGTGATCTAATTAAAGAGTTACAGTTGTCCACCTGTAATGTGAAAGACGGAAAGAGTCACCACAGTATTATATTCTCAACTTAAAGTTTGATCTAATTGTTAAACTTTTAGATGAGTTTTGTGTAAGTCCGGGTGTCGTGAGGAGACGAGACGAGACGAGACGAGACGAGAGGAGAGGAGAGAGGAGACGAGACGAGACGAGAGGAACTAAACACCATCAGTATCTACAAGTGATGGATCCAGCCTTAGGAGGTATAACATGTAAACACTACTACGGAAACACAAGCAGGACCTAGACCCACCACCACCTGTACCTGACCTTCTATTCGTGTGTGTGTGTGTGTGTTCTTAACCTTGTGTACACTTATAGCAACACCTGGGATTAATGCCTTACCTGAGCGTTAGAGACGACAATACTGTTGTTGTTCCGCCAACGTCAACATTAAACTTTCATGGTGAGTGTTGACGAGTCCTCATTGTCGGGTTCCCTCCCCACCCCCTTGACTGTAGGTTCCTCCTCCTTCAGAAACATACACGAAGATAAGATATGACAATGGATTCATTTCGCTCTCGAACACTTGAGCAAGACAGTCCTAGGTTAAAGAAGAAATGAAACAGTGTGAAGGACGAAATTAGTCTTTAGATGAAGAAAGTTTAAGGGAGGGAAAGATGGACAATTCTCTCTCCCCGGGAACACTTGCTGCCGTGTAACTATCTGTCTTGTCTTCTTTAATGAAACCAAGTTGAGAGTTGAACAACCTGAATATTACCCTCCTGCCCCCAGTTTATTTTACCTGATGATTAAATATCCTCCTAACGATACCTGGTGGGGTTAGGTTAGGTAAGTGATTCTTCAGTGTTGTGGAAGTGACATTCCTACTCGCGACGTTCATCTTACAGTGGCAGATGCAACACATTTCTTGATTCTGTTGTCTGGAGACAAGTCTACGTACAACTGAAGTACAGGAAACATATGTCTACCTACAAATAACGTACAGGAAACATATCTACAGGCTACTGAAGTACAGGAAACGGATGTCTACCTACAGCTGACGCACAGGAAACGGATGTCTACGTGTTACTGACCTACAGAAAATATTATAAAAGGACCCCATATATCACCCGCCTTCCCTGGGCCCAAGTGACATCCAGAAAGTCATAAATAAATTCTCTCATCTTTTGTTTCGGTTATTCCACAAACATCTGGCATGAGTCTTAGACATTGATGTTTCTTAAAGATGTTGATAAGTTTGAAAACAACGGAGGACTTAGACATTACTACTCCTCCTTAGACATTTTTTTTAATATGGCCTCCAGCCTCCCCCTATAGCCACACCTTCGCCGCCAATTTATTATCATAAAATTAAATATCCTAATACATAAGTAGCTATCCTAGCTGTGTTGAGTTAGTTGATCTGCAGATCTATGCGGCATTCAGTGACTGTTGCCTCAGAGTCAATATCTGCAACTGTTGTCGGCTTTGAGCCGATGCTCTCGTTCCCCTGAGGCAGAGCAAAGCCGACCTAAGGAGAGAGAAGGACAATCGACATCTCATCCAGGCTGTTACATAACTTCTGGGATGCTGCTTCTGTTCGGATAGCACCTCCGCGAGTCTGGTATAGAAGCATCTTGCACTTGGTCCCATCCCACCAGAGGCTGTGAACACTAGAGGAGTGAAGCTGCCTTGATGAACGTTTTGAATTCTCTCCCCTATGCCCTTATCTTGTCGTTCTCGTTCCTCCTGTGTGCAGCATCGAGAGCTAAGTTACGGTGACATGCGGCCATGGGATCAAAAATCCTGATGTCGAAGAAGGCTCGCTGTCCCGGCGTCCAGAATCCTCGAGCACTGACGTCAACACGGGCTTCTTTGGATGTGTTTGAAGTCCTATGTTGGAAATTCTCACCGTACAATGGAAGGAAGGTCGGTTCTACCCTGATATCACGGCAAATTTCCTTCAACATATTTGCTGTGAGATCCCTTACTTCGCCATGCCTCATGCATATGAAGCCCCCTTTCTTGCACACCATGGCGTGATCGACGTCATAGGAAGAGCCACACACGCATTGGGAGGACAAACCTTCTACCGGCCTACCATACCTTAGAGCAATGGTATCTGTAATTTCTTGTTTATTGAGACTGAAACCATTTGCCCTTATCGGTAACGTAGTTAACCAGTTCGAGGCTCCCACCTCCTGCGCTATAGCTACTTTTTTTTTCAAATTCTCTGGTACCTGCAGCAACATTTGCTGCAACTTATCACTTTGGCCGTGATGTCGTTCTGTCATAATGGACCTTCGAATCTTGTTTACTTCACTGGTATCCACCTCCCCTGTTGCGTTCTGAGCTATTATGTGGTCCGTGAGGGCTGCCATGAGCTCAATTGAGTTTTGATGTTCGGTGGCAGCAATCTCCTCTGGATTGGTCAATCCCATTCCTCCCAGTCTCGGTGGTAGTGCAAGGAGTGATCTTTCTGCTGGGGTTAGACATTACTAGTTTACTACTCCCACTTAGACATTACGACTCTTCACAAAATAGAATAATATCACATGCGAGTTTCTTGCGTACCACTGAAAGATCTTTTCAGAATGTAGATATTTCATGTATTTTCATCTCATGGCTGGCAGAGCTGGCCAAGTGCCCGGATGTCCAACACAAGTCAACAATGAACGCTGCTAACTGCGCAACTGGCCGTCTTTATGCCCTCAGCCGTGTGATTACCGATTGTGAGACGTGGAAACTGATTGTATATAGACCAGCTAATATGATATACACAAGATGAATGAATGATCGTATGTTTTGAAGGAGGGTCTGTTGCTGTCTCTCTATACCAGGACCGTCAAGACCCACCTCAGGCAAACACCAATCCCAGTGTTGATAAATCTGATCTCAAAACAAATCGGATTGTGTTTATATATTAGTACGTCAAGGATAAACGTCCATAACGCATGAAAACACTTGAAAATCATTACGCAAGATCAATGAATAATAATAAAAAAAAACTGGATGATCCATATTAGTGGCAACAGAAATAACATAAAAACATCTCACCAGGAACCATTTGACTGTCTGCCATAACAATAAAATTTCGGGGTGAAGACTTTTTTTTTTCCATTTAATAAGAGGAGGGGCTAAGAGGTCCTTGACTCTCTATGGACAATAATGGAGACGAGGTGACACTTGAGTCGATAGAGACGAGGTGACACTTGAGTCGAGGGTCGCTCTCAGGGGGAATTGGTTTGAGCGTCCTGTACACAGTGCAACCTGTGATGGGCGACCACCACTGTAGACGACCACCTGTCTCTTACGACCATACTGAGGTGCCAAACACTAATGTTTATTTATTAACGTTGTGATTAGTGGATATCTTCATCATATGACCACCTTGTTTGGCCAGCCTCTTACCTGTCATATCAGTTACGTCATCAGAGACCGCAGGGAAATATTAAATATGTCTGGATTTCGCCACATATCCACTTACAGTGTCCACCAATCACAACACAGCCATCGTAGGCAAAGCTTATGCCCACCAATCAAAACCCAGCTAGCGTAAGCAAGGCCTGTGCCCACCAATCACAACACTGCCACCGTAGGCAAAGCTTATGCCCACCAATCACAAAAAAGCCACCATATAAACAAGGCTTTTGATAATAGTCGAGTCACAAAAGCCCGCTGGATTATTAAACGGTCCAGCGATAGTTTAAGAGTTGGAGGTGAAATGGAGGCAAATGACCCGTAAACGTCCATCACATGAGCCAACCATCTGGGCGTGTTGAGGTTGATCCGGTGAGAGAGAGAGAGAGAGAGAGAGAGAGAGAGAGAGAGAGAGAGAGAGAGAGAGAGACTTAATCGGTAAACTCGTCATACAGAACATACACGCACATTTCTCATGAATAAATATATATACATGGACAATGCAGATATACAAACACTATACATATTCAGTGTACAAATATGCAAATCCCACCTCGTTGTTATACAGTGAGGGCCTGACATATCTTTTACCATCACCATGTATTCCCGAAGCTACACTGTGTTAGAAGGTTATTCAGTAAAGGTGTTGTGGTATTGCCAGGGATGAGAGAGAGAGAGAGAGAGAGAGAGAGAGAGAGAGAGAGAGAGAGAGAGAGAGAGAGAGAGAGAGAGAGAGACATCCAATAGGGGGCAGTAGTGGCGGGAGACGTTAAGAGGTTAGAAAAGGGAGTTCAAGTAGATAGGTTACACCAGGAAGGGAGAAAGGAGGTGCTGTTGGTAGTTATTCTCCCTCGGGGACCTATTACTACTGCTGGTGTGGTCTTCTGCCCTCCTGACGACCGATGGGGGGTGGGTGGGGGGAGAAGGGGGAGTCACTGTTTACAATCCCACGACGATAACAAGGAAGAATTCGCTTTTTCTTTTTTGTTTTGTATTTGTAATATTTTTTTCTTTGTAATAATAAACAAGAACGGAATCATCTTATAGTTCTCGTCTTATTTCATCTTAAGATTAATCCTCCTAACGGTAACTTAACCTCACATAAACTAATTTTGCCTAGCCTGACTTAACGCAATCTAATCTAACCTCATCAAAATTAACCTAACTTAGCCAAACGTAACTTAACCTAACCAAACTCAACCTAATCTTACAGGTGAAATCAACTGGGGGTGATTAATCTGCAGGTGGTCAAAAGTAATATTTCTTCACTTTTTCTGAATTGTCAAAAATAAAAATACCGAAAAAAAAATAATGGAACTAAGAGTAAATCACACAATATATTGAGTCAATAACATATGTTTTAATTTTTTTGCATTAATTTGGTAGATAGTGATTATGGTGATTGATATTTTGAATGTTTATACCAGACGCCTTTAGGATGAAGCACAAACATCAAGGGACTCAGTAAACACAAACATCAAGGGACTCAGTAAACACAAACATCAAGGGACTCAGTAAACACAAACATCAAGGGACTCTGTAAACACAAACATCAAGGGACTCAGTAAACACAAACATTAAGGGACTCAGTAAACACAAACATCAAGGGACTCAATAAACACAAACATCAAGGGACTCTGTAAACACAAACATCAAGGGACTCAGTAAACACAAACATCAAGGGACTCAGTAAACACAAACATCAAGGGACTCTGTAAACACAAACATCAAGGGACTCAATAAACACAAACATCAAGGGACTCAATAAACACAAACATCAAGGGACTCAATAAACACAAACATCAAGGGACTCAATAAACACAAACATCAAGGGACTCAATAAACACAAACATCAAGGGACTCAGTAAACACAAACATCAAGGAACTCTGTAAACACAAACATCAAGGGACTCAGTAAACACACTGTAGACCAAAGGGTTAAACCTTATCATTGGACGCTACTCGAACTCTTAGTATCTCTGTCTAGGGCAACAAATCGATAACCAAGAGAAGGTGTAGTCGCGTTGTCAAGGGCATTGATAATGAGAAAAACCCATTAAAACTTTGTTGATTATCTCCCAGGAAACTCAGGTAGATTTGATTACCTACAGCAATTAGGAACTGGATTTTTTTTTTTTCAATTTCAATATAGGATAATCTTCTCTCTATAGGGAAAGGGCCGATTACTGATTACGATACTCAATTATTTTTTGATGGTTACGTAATCCAGGTATCATTATTTTGGTTTATGATTTACAGTGATAATTTCTTGATTAGATTACGATTGTTTTTTACATTGGTTTTAATGCATTTGATTACGATTATGATTTCTCTGGATTACAATTACAAGGTATTAAGTAACATTTGATTGTACAGAATCTACATAAACTAAAAAATCATCTATGACTTGAACACTGCCACTTAAAAAGGTACACCAAATTGGGTGATAATATGTGGAATCAAACTTTACAGACAGGTAAGTAGCTAAGAGTGTCCAGGAGCAAAGTGCCTCCAAGTCTTACATCGGGGGTAGAAGGACATGAAGGACCTCTGGTGGTGGAGAAGCAACTAAGTAGCCTATTGGTCAGGTCACAGTGTTGCCACATTATATAGTTATATGACGCCAAGTTGACCTGATGGATTATTCAAAGTGGCGGAAAATTTTGAAATGTCCATTGAGATGTACTGTAATCCTGTAAGTGTATCGAATATTATATTTAATTTACTTATAATCATAAATTAAGACGATTTTTTGGTGGATTACGATGACAAACTATAGAAGAAGCTACATTATGATTACAACAAGATTACAGATATTTTAACATGTTGGATTACGTAGCTATAAATTATCGTTTATTACAATTACCATTATACATACCCCATAATCGTAATCAATCATGTTTACAAGATGATATTTACAATCAAACCCTCGTCTCCTTGTCTTGGCTAGACGTTTCACCGAGGCCAAACACTGATTACAACTCGGGGCACCTGTGTTAAGATACGAGTCTTATAAGGCGTTCCTCTAAGCTCAGTTTTGGCGACCTCCTCAGTTTTACTCTCTGGTTAAACTATTTGACTATTTCTCTACTATAACACCATAAACGTATATTTCTAAAGGTATAGTAATTCCCTGGTTGTCTTGCAGGTCAGCCAAGCCCAGTACTAATTTTTTCTGGATTGTTTATATTCTCAAGTGGTGAAATAAGGATTTTATTTTATAAATCTGGGTCATGTTAGCGGGATGAAAACAATCACTCTTCCCCGTGTTTAATCCGGGACATGATAAGGCCGGGTCAACAAACTCTTCATGATAATAACTACAGCAAAACAAACAGGACAGAGATATATTTCCATTTAAACTCAATATACTAATATAAAAAGAACTTCGTACAGAGGAAAATAAAGCCAATGATTACACTACATTGAACTAGAACATTATTATAGGTTAAGGGATACTCGGGTCGTCTTCTGCCTCCCTGTGGAGTACCTGAAGGCGAGAGTCCTACACAGAAGCAGAAAACTGTGGCTCTCAACCTCCAGTCTCCATCTGCCTTACCTGACGCTGAAGCCTTACCTTTATAGTCGTCTTCTTGATCTCTCTCTGCCTCTAGTTCCCCTCCTCACCCCTTCCCCCTGCTTTTGGTTCCTCCTGTTACCCCTTCCCCCTTGCCTCTAGTTCCTCCTCTCACCTTTTCCCCCCCTGCCTCTACCTCCCCCTCCTACTACCTTCCCCTTCCCCATTCCCATCAACTCCCATCACTTCTAATCTCCTATTACTTCCCCCTACTATAAACTTCCCCTTCCCACCAACTCCTTCTCCCATCAGCTCCCCTCACACCTCCCCCCCCCCCATCACCCTCACGTAAACGGCCCCCTGATAGGCAGTATCAAACAAAAGATCTTTTAAGTACTCAGGCCAAGACGAGTCAACATTCTCTAACCTAACCTAACCTAACCTAACCTAACCTAACTTTAACCACCAGTAATATATCGCTCGTAAACCATAATGTCAACCACTATTTTAATACAAACTTCCTTATGTCATCAACGAGAAAACAGAAAAAAATAAAGTACGAACCTTTGAGAATCTGAATTTCAAATCAGCTGCTCAGTTCAGTTCTTCAGCGGCCAAGAATGACGTTAGGGAAGTTGGCTTGCAAAACAGAGAACGCTGGCGGTGCTGACGTCTGGCGGACTGAAATTCGCCAGGATTAACTTTCCTTCATAAGAAAAAAACTTTATAGTACGAACGTTGGAAAAAGTCCGAATGAAAATTATACACTAAAAAAAAAAAATAATTAAGTAATGGATAATAAAGATGGATAATCAAGTAAATATTATACTAATCTTGTAATTAAAAGATAAGGATGATAATTTACAAGGAGAGAAGAGATAAATGAGAGAGGAAATTAGGGAGACGTTGAGATAAACAGAGAGACAGAGATGATAGCTTCATCTGACCCATTTTCCCACGGTCTGACCCACTTTCCCACGGTCTGACTCACTTTCCCACGGTCTGACCCACTTTCCCACGGTCTGACTCACTTTCCCACGGTCTGACTCACTTTCCCACGGTCTGACCCACTTTCCCACGGTCTGACTCACTTTCCCACGGTCTGACTCACTTTCCCACGGTCTGACTCACTTTCCCACGGTCTGACCCACTTTCCCACGGTCTGACTCACTTTCCCACGGTCTGACTCACTTTCCCACGGTCTGACCCACTTTCCCACGGTCTGACCCACTTTCCCACGGTCTAGAGGAGATGAAGGGATTAGGCTTTTAAAAATTCATATCTTATTTTTCTCTTTCCTCTGTTTCCTGTGAGGTGGTTAAGGGAGATTACGTATTTAATCACACCGAGGGAGAGTAAACCCAGGAGGGAAGGAGGGAAGGAGGGAGGGAGGGAGGGAGGGAGGGAAGGAAGGAAGGAAGGAAGGAAGGAAGGAAGGAGGGAGGGAAGGAAGGAGGGTGGGGGAGAGGGAGGGAGGGAAAGAGAGAGGGAGGGAAGGAAGGAGGAAGGGAGGGAGGGAGGGAGGGAGAGACGTTTTGGAGGGAGGGAGGGAAGGAGGGAGGGAGAGAAAGGAAGAAGAAGGGATGGAGTTAATTAAATTTCTAATGAAACAAAAACAAACAAACAAAAGTTACTGAGACATTAAACCAAACAGAAAATGATGAACCTGTTAATTAATTCCGTGTAAACAATAAAAGTACACACACACACACACACACACACACACACAGGTGCACAAGAGCATTACAAACAAACCAAGGAATATCAACTTTCTTTGAGTCTTTCTCGCTGAGGAAATCATGGAGAGTAAACTGTGTGTGTGTGTGTCAAGTCGCTGCTGACGCCACCTAACACGGGGAGGAGGGACGGGTGGGGGGCGGTGGGGAGACACAGGGGGGTGGGGGGGGGGGATGAGGGGTTATGTCACCAAGCCCACTCAAGTCTCAAAAGTTCTCTCGTCGTGTCTCTTCCTTTGACTGGTGATAAGTGACCTCACCAGCCAGTGACGGTGGAGTATTGGTGAAACTTTGCTGCCATTTTGGATTTTATCATTTCCCTTCATGTTTCTAACCCATGAATATCATACAGTACCTTAAGCCAAGTACCACACACAGCCCTACTGAATTTAAGGTTTATTGGGCCCTAATAGTTTGACGAGGGGGCCTAATAGGACAGGGGCCTATGACAGGGGCCTATTAGACTTGCAGCCCCTCACTACCTCAACAGTTCGCCATCAACATTATCTATACGAGTCATTAACGTCATAACATTTAACGGGACGCTAAATCAACTTATATTTCCATCATAACTTATTTGCATCATTAACTGTGCATTATGCTAGTCGTAACAGTCTCATGGATCAAGAAGGCATTATATATTCGGGTGGGAGAATAGCTTATTATGACACACCTCTCGTGTCTGAGAGTCATCGTAAGAAGTGTTGGAACCACGTGTTAATGTAAGTTTGTTAATTACCCATGACAAAGAAAATGGGTAATTCCTTCATAAAGAATTACGTCATGGTTTACTTATTCATGTCAGGAACGACGTCAAACGCCTTAATAAAGTGTCAAACTTGATATTGAGTTTTTGTAAAGAAACTCAGGGCATATATGGAGTCCCTGGGTTCGTTTATCATGCCTGGGGGTTAAGGGAGGAGAAGGGAGAGGGGAGGAAGGGAAGAGGGAGAGAGGGGAGGGGGTAGGTAAGGGGGAGTAGGGGAAGGGAAGGTGTTTAACGCAGACTGAGAACAAAGTAACAACATAACTTGATCGTACGGCCGTCAGGTGTTAGACCAAAGTTCACTCACCTCACAACAAGGAGACCAAAGTGTGAGATGAACATTGTCAGGAAGAGAAATAACATGAGCATGGCCGTTGAATCCTTTTATCTGTCATTAATAAGAAAGTAGACGACACGAAACGACCAAACATAACTTACTCGTAAAAAAAAAATGTAAATGAATCAATTGGTGAGGGGAGGGGGGTATTTAGTCTCCACCTCACCCATGTTAACTAGCGTGGTGGGTAACTGAGAGACGATGTTTACAGTTTCTTTGATTTTTCAACATAAACATTGAAATATATAAAACATTCTATATGTATGTTTGAAGAGGAACAAACACTGAAAGAGAAATCTATGTTAGGTTTGGCTTGATCCAGTCATTAGTTTACTCAGGACTGGCTTGGTTTACTAACATTTGGTTTGGTTAGGTTAGGTTAGGTTAGGTTAGGTTAGGTTAATCTTCATGTGGATATTAACCTCATAAGCTGATGATCTTCCCACCTAATAAATCACTCCCATTTTACGTGTTTGAGACGTGTGTGATCAGCCCGGGGAGGAAGAACAGCTTAAAGACCAGACCCGTGTTTTATGTCCCATTAAAATTGGCTTAAAAAATAATCAAGGAAGATATCAGAGGCGACAGGAAGATTAGAGTGGTGGTGGTGATGGTAGTAGTGGTAGTGGTAGGTGGTGGTGGTAGGTGGTAATGGTAGGTGGTGGTGGTAGGTGGCAGTAGTGTTGGTGGTAGTGTGATGGAAAGAGCATATCACACACACACACACACTATCAATTTTCTCCTTATCATACGCCTCTAGCACCTTCACTACATGACGCCTCTTGTAATACTTCGACTCACACTTCACGATTCAGCACAGAGAGACTCACATACACAAGACATTAAAAAGTAATTTGTTATATTGTGTTAACTAAGATCTAAGGCAGTGAACGATGCTTCATAATCCTGGTAGTTGAAACCCCTAACGATGCTTCATAACCCTGGTAGTTGAACCCCCAAACGATGCTTCATAACCCCGGTAGTTGAACCCTCTAACGATGCTTCATAACTCTGGTAGTTGAACCCTCTAACGATGCTTCATAACTCTGGTAGTTGAACCCTCTAACGATGCTTCATAACTCTGGTAGTTGAACCCCCAAACGATGCTTCATAACCCCGGTAGTTGAAACCCTAAACGATGCTTCATAACCCCGGTAGTTGAACCCTCTAACGATGCTTCATAACTCTGGTAGTTGAACCCTCTAACGATGCTTCGGTAGTTGAACCCTCTAACGATGCTTCATAACCCCGGTAGTTGAACCTCTCTAACGATGCTTCATAACCCTGGCAGTTGAACCTCCAAACGGTACAATTAAACCCATTTAAACCAATATAAACTAATATAAACCTTTGTAAAGTTTAAAGAGGAAGGGGAGGAAGGATAGAGAGAAAGAAAGGAATAAATGAATGATTGAACGAATGAATGAATGAAGGAAGGATGCAATGAATAAATGAAGGAAGGAATGAAGGTAGGAATGAAGGAAGGCAGGATATATATATAACACCACCACCAAGTTCTACACAGCGGCGGCAAATTGACCGTAACTTTCCACCCCCTAACTGACTTATTGACTTACGAAACTTAAACTTGGAAGACATGGTGTAATAATCTTTGGTTCGACATTTTAGTCCACAACCACTGAATTTTCCCAGTGTCACGACCCGCCATAGTATGATGACTTAACCCACTGTCTGAGTACGATATAGTCTATCCCCTGAGTACAATAAATTAAACTGGTGTGTAAGAAACATTTTAACGACCAGAGTACAATACTTTAACCCATTGTCTACGATAGCTTAAAATCCTTGAGTACAATTGCTCAACCAACTGAGTACGACAGCTAAACCCATTGAGTACGATGGCTTAAACTCTTGAATATGAATGTTTAGCCCCTCGAGTACAATGAATTTGCCCAGTGAGTACGAGATCTTCAACCACTGAGTACGATAACTTAACCCATTGAGTATAATAATTTAGCCCATCGTCTAAGATAACATTTATAGTACTGTATAATGATAACACCTAAAAATAAGTAAGAATTGTGGATTATGTAGAGTCGTAGACGTTAATAAACACTTAAACGAACAGTCAACTACGAACCTCCCAAGAAGATTCAAACTCGTGAACCCGAAGCAGTCCATAAATGGTTCGGATTCACGAGTCTGAATCTTTTTTGGGGGTTCGTGGTTCAAGAAAGGCGACAGGATGTGTGTGTGTATGTATGTGTATGTGTGAGTGTGTGTGTGTGTGTGTACAAGAACAGTATGTGGAGACTCGTCATCACTGTTACACTGCACGACCCTCAGACAGCAGTGAAACCTCCATATAACGGACTTTTCTCCTATGTAACCCCTCGATATAAAGGACATTCTCTCTGTATGTAATTCTAGAGATGGAGGAGTTTCACATAACGGACCCTCGATATAACGGACTTACCTCTTCTCTATATATTCCGTTAAATAAAAAGTTTCACTATACATCAACAAATAAAATCAAGGAAGTAATATGGTACAAGGGAATAACATGAACAATATAACAAATACTAAAAAGTTATTTAATATGTTATTAGTTTTGTTCATGAAGAATATCTCTCTCTCTCTCTCTCTCTCTCTCTCTCTCTCTCTCTCTCTCACAAAGGTCTGATTACTCTTCCAAACTCAGTGACTTTTACTGACTTATCGTGAGGTGGAATATATTCTACAAGAGACACGGGAGAGGGATTAAGGGAGGGATTAAGGGAGAGTTTAAGGGAGGGATTGATGGAGGGGTTAAGGGAGGATTAAGGAAAGGGTTGAGAGAGAGAGAGAGAGAGAGAGAGAGGGTAGGTGTGTGTGGGAGCGCCTCATTAACCTCCCTCACTCCTTCAGGTAAACCCAGCATGACGTCACAACCTTAAATAATCACCTGTCTCTGTCTCCCGCCGCACCTCACCGTCCACACTGTAGGAACCTCACAGTGTTTGTCCTCACCTTCACGCTCGTTGTTCCCCTGAAAAACGAAAAAAAAAACGAAATTAATACCTCTCTCTCTCTCTCTCTTCTTCTTTCTTTCTCTCTCTCTCTTCTTTCTTTCTCTCTCCCTTCTTTCTTCTTTCTCTCTCTCTCTCTCTCTCTATCTCTTCTTTCTATCTCTTTCTTTCTCTCTCTTCTTCTTTCTCTCTCTCTCTCTCTCCTTTCTTTCTCTCTCTCTTCTTCTTTCTTTCCCTCTCTCTCTCTTCTTTCTTTCTCTCTCTCTCTTCTTTCTTTCTTTCTCTCTTCTTTCTTTCTCTCTCTTCTTCTTTCTTTATCTCTCTCTTCTTTCTTCCTCTCTTCTTTCTTTCTTTCTCTCTCTCTTCTTTCTTTCTCTCTCTTTCTTTCTCTCTCTCTTTTCCTCTTTCTCCTCCTCCGTTCGTAAATAATCACCCACCACACATTAATATCCGTCACCCTTCAACGGGCTAATTGCATCACTTCCACTAATGATAGTTATGACCCAATGCGGTAAAACAATTGTATAGTTGTCATTAGTATAATTATGGAACTTCATTTGAATAATTATACAATATACCAAAGGGGTGATAATGATACGTGTGTGGGGTAATTAGTTTTATCTTGATGCTGATGATATTGACATTAATGATAAAAACAGCTGAAATAATAATAATAATAATAATAATAATAACAACAAACAATTCCGAAGACAACATCGTAATAAATTCTCAATCCCATTAACGTAAGATCGAACCCTAAGGAAATAGCATCCAACTCCCTATAAGGAAAATAA
Source organism: Homarus gammarus (assembly GCA_958450375.1). Lineage (NCBI taxonomy): Eukaryota > Metazoa > Arthropoda > Malacostraca > Decapoda > Nephropidae > Homarus > Homarus gammarus. The sequence goes on from CAUDMG010001065.1 coordinate 790,186, forward strand.
AGATTGAATCGTTTATAGTTTGTTTTAGACAGACTGTGATGTATCAGGGGATCAAGGTGGAGAGAGAGAGAGAGAGAGAGAGAGAGAGAGAGAGAGAGAGTGTGTGTGTGTGTGTGTGTGTGTGTGTAATAATAATAAATAATAATAAACGGTTTATTAATAGAGTTGCAGCCGGTGGCTGAAAATATACAGACTTACATTTGATTTAGACATAATGATATAATATGCAATGAATACATTTACAGGGCTGTACAGTACATAAATCAAGAGTTGTTTATTATTTTAACAATAGATGGGATGGTGCTGTTCTTATATCTATCGGTGCGGGCTCTTATGGGCTGAATTTTGTTGTAGTGGCGGACTGCGCGAGTTGGGCGGGGGGCTGCAGGTGGCGATGACGAGGGTGGTGCAGTAGTCCACTGCCAAACCTTTCCAGTGCTTGGTGGTGGAGGTCACTGAGGGATGGCATTTCCAGGGTGGAGAGAGCGTTGGTGTAGCCGGAGTATTCTGCGCCGAGCATGATTCTGCAGGCCCTTTTCTGTACCTTCTCTGGCTGACGTTGTTGGGTGGAGTTGAGAGAAGACGACCAGGCTGGTGACGCATACGTTAGTTTGGGGAGAATAAAGGCGTTGTAGATGGTCCTCAGCTCTGGCGTGGGTGTCCCAAGTGACCTAAGTCGTCGAAGCATGTAGAGACGGTACGAGGCTGCCTTGACTGTGTTATTTACATGGGCCTTCCAGTCAAGTTTGTTGTCTATAGTTACACCCAGGAGTTTGGCAGACTGCCCCAGCTGGAGAGTGTGTGTCTTAGGCTTTAGGAAGTTCATATTTAACCTAATATTGATTTTTTTTCGTCTAAAGACACAACAATTAACATTAAAATTAACACTGAACCTCTACCTCTACCTCTACTTCTACCTCTACCTCTACCTCTACCACTACGTTCATTTAGCATCGCCCAGGAGACCAGAATAAGGCATAGAATATTTACGAGTTTTTACTTATTAAACAGTATTACCACTGCAACAACAACACCGTCACTAGTACTACAGTATTACCAGAACAACAACAACACCGTCACTAGTACTACAGTATTACCAGAACAACAACAACACTACCAGAGGCGCTACAGTATTACCAGCGGGGCGGGTCCATCAAGCTGCGATTCAGTATTAATTTAAAGACCTTCAACTAGACACACACACACACACACACACACACAGCAGTAAAGAACGTGACAAGAAGCAACAAGAAACAATTATTCCGTTATTCTCCCACTCACTCCACTCCACTCACTCCACTCACTCCCTCATCTCTCCAAATAACGCCATAAAAACAATGCTTCCCCAACTTATGATTGTCTTCCACTCCGGCAAAAAAAAAAAGTTCGTCTCAGAGTTTTCAAAGTGCAAAACTATTTCTTGACGAAGGATAAGATGCTATTTATAAGTCAAAAGTTATTCCACAAGGGTTTATTTAATGGCTGAGGTTAGGTTAGGTTTCTTTGACGGAGGACGAACACGCTGCAGTCTCCTGATGGTGCGGATGACTGAGCGCATTTGTTCTGAGGGCAATGATCGGGGTGGGTGTTACGCTGTATAGTCACAAACTGGGACCCACTAAAGCATCCAGTGGCGGTTTAAAAAAAGACAAAATCTCTCCTCACACTGTTCAGTATTTGGTATGTTATGAGTTTATGGTTTTGTGTAATAAAATATTTATATCTTTATGCAAATGAGTGATGTAAGGATATTTTATTTTGACCATTTCTTCAACAACAAAAAGTTCTCTGTGAAAGGTTCAGTTGCATCCACGACACTACAGCATTCCCCCTCAGTATATCCCCTCTAATACATTGTTAAAGGCTAGAGTTACTTGTTCCAGGCCTGAGAAAGACATCAGCAACCATCGCTTAGTATAAACACCCCTACAGTAAACCCTTGATAACTCGGAATATATGGATTTCTAACCATTACGAGTTATCAAATTCCGAGTTATCAAGGGTTATTAAAGAATATAAATATCACTTCACAAAACTTTATCAGCAATTCAAACCTTATGTATGAATGTATGTATGCATGTAAAAGACCATGTATTACACCGCCACAGCAGCCAACAGGTATAGATATTCAGATTATTTAAACTTGTATTAAACTCCAATAAAAGGTATCGGTTATAAGTATTAATAAATATTCACCTATGAAAAAAAATCCTGATAGATTAATTATAGACCTTTTACATAAATACCAGAGAGAACACAGGTAAAAGGTGAGACAGACTAATATACTTCACCAGGCGTCTCACACGTCCACTTAACACGACTAATTAGGGGCACTGTTACCTGTACGTCACCTGAAATTATCCTGATCTCAGAGAAGACAATTGTATATTAGTTCGAGTGTCAACCGCGTTACGAAACTGGCGTGAGAGAGAGAGAGAGAGAGAGAGAGAGAGAGAGAGAGAGAGAGAGAGAGAGAGAGAGAGAGAGAGAGAGAGAGAGAGAGAGAGGAACAAACAATCTCAGTTTACCTCACTAACACACACTGTTTACTGTTTACTGTCTTGGAAAATATTTTTGTTTGTTCTTCTTGCCCTCCGCCACTGCTGCCGCCTTCACCACCTCCGCCACCGTCTCCGTCACCACCGTCGACACTCAGAGAAAAAAAAACTATCTCCAGTTTTACTCAATGTTGAAGCCTAAGATGTGTGTGTGTGTGTGTGTGTGTGTGTGTGTGTGTGTATCACCTGGCAAACTTATGAATACATCCGTGTGTTTCATATTATCTGTATACAATGGTACACCCACTGTATACTTATATTTTAAGACTAGTGTATATATACTCACGATACACTCACCAGAACACTCCGAATACACCTTTACCATCACATTACACCCAGACATACAAGCTACACACACACACACACACACACACACACTTGACACGAGAGAAAGTTTATAGACCTGTGGATAATGAATGACTTACGCTTATTGTCTATGTTAACTCTGGGTTCTGCATTATCTACCTGTTAACACAAGACTAAGGTAAGTGAAGAGAGTGTTGATTGATTACACCTGTGGATGAGTAAATAGTGTATTGTGTGATGAAGATTTAAGTAGTGGAGAGAGCGGGAGGGTAGGGAAGGGAGGGGAGGAATGGATGGGGAGGGGGGGGGAGGGAAGGGGAATGGATGGATGGTGGGAGAGAGATGGAGGGCGGGATGGAGGAAGGGAAGGGAAGGGAAGGGAAGGGAAGGGAGGGTGGGGAAGGGGGGAAAAAGAAAGAAACAATGAAAGAAAGACAATAGTATATGGGTGTTTACAGGAAAGGTGAAGATTCCTCGTGATTCGTAGATTAATTTCATCTGTTTCCTCCAAATGGCTTCCACAGAACGGCTCGCTTAGTGTTTCCAGAGAACGCAAGGCCTAATGTTGGTAGAATTCCTGTGCAATTTATAATGTATTTTTTTATCCCCGCCTTCGTGTTGTAGGCCAAGAGGGAGGGTTAGCTGGATGTGTTTAGCTGGATGTGTTTAGCTGGATGTGTTTAGCTGGATGTGTTTAGCTGGATGTGTTTAGCTGGATGTGTTTAGCTGGATGTGTTTGTGTGTTTCAGGAAGAACAGTGTTTATGGTGTGAAGTTTAGTGAAGCTACAATAATAGTCGGGGAGTTCTGCTGTGTGTAGGAGGGTAGTGCTGTTAGATGTTCTAGAGAGAGAGAGAGAGAGAGAGAGAGAGAGAGAGAGAGAGAGAGAGAATGGACGTAATTCCAGAGAGAAGAGAAGAACCAGAAGGTGACCTTGGCAGTAGCTACAGTACGTGAGAAACTTAACGTCTTACACCTAGCGCCCCCCCAAACCGCTGCTTCGCCCCCTCCCCACCGCTGCCACGCCTCCTCCCCACACCACTACCTAGCCTGCTCCCCACCGCTGCCTCGCCCCCTCCCCACCGCTGCCACGTCTCCTCCCCACCGCTGCCACGCCTCCTCCCCACACCACTACCTCGCCTCCTCCCCACCGCTGCCACGCCTCCTCCCCACACCGCTGCCACGCCTCCTCCCCACACCACTACCTCGCCTGCTCCCCACCGCTGCCTCGCCTCCTCCCCACCGCTACCTCACCCTCTCCCCACCGCTGCCACGCCTCCTCCCCACCGCTGCCTCACCCTCCCCACCGCTGCCTCGCCCTCCCTACACCACTGCCTCACCCCCTCTCCCCACCCGCACTTACTCGTGGTTGCAGTTCAAGATCATTCCTCTCTCAGTGGTAGTGGCGTGTGAGTAGGGGTGGGTCGAGGCTTTCTGACCAACGAGGTACGACCCGTAATAAGCAGTATCTAGTCGATTCAGCCAAGTGAACTTTATTAACCAAACGTAAAATAAAACTACCACGATTCACCTGAAATACTGAGACCATGTATACCTTAACATATATTCAGTCTATACATATACATAAAATATACTCTCATGCATTCTGTTAGCTTCGGGAAGGAGTCGGGAACTATAAAACGCGCGAGTGATCGATTAAGCTAGTAGGCAGCTACCAAACAGGGAGGTACTACCGCTTGGGAAGATAATGGAAGCATAATGTGTTGTCTAATGGTAGACCCTGCTGCCATATGTGACCAAGTCCCAGGTTGATGATCTGACTTTCTGCCTCATTTACACACAATTGCAGGGTCTCAATTGTTTCTCTTGCTATTGACAACACAACATACATATATCGTTTCTCACTAATGATCTTTTTTTTAATTTCTTTATGGTTCCTTATTATTATGATTATAATTATTATTATTGCAGTCTTCATTATTATTGTTATCATTATTATTATATTTTTATTTTTTTATTTTTTACTATAAATTTTACTTATCTGAATGATGATGATGATGATGATGATGATGATGATGTTTTCGCCCCCCGGGCCCTGATGTGGGCCGGTGACCTGTGTCCGGGTGGGCTAATACCCGTAAAAAAAAAAAAAAGTTCCAGGGTATATATGTATGTACACACTGAGACGGGACTGAGGGCTGCACCACGACGGGAAACAATTACTAAATAAAGAGTAGCAGAAGAGGATGATAATTAGCTCAGGTATAGGGTGTCAGTGTCTGTTGGGTGAGGTGGTGATGGTGTGGGGTGGTGATGGTGTGGGGTGGTGATGGTGTGGGGTGGTGATGGTGTGGGGTGGTGATGGTGTGGGGTGGTGATGGTGTGTGGTGGTGATGGTGTGGGGTGGTGAAGGTGTGGGGTGGTGATGGTGTGGGGTGGTGATGGTGTGGGGTGGTGATGGGTGTGAGGTGGTGATGGTGTGGGGTGGTGATGGTGTGGTGGTGATGGTGTGGGGTGGTGATGGTGTGAGGTGGTGATAGTGTGAGGTGGTGATGGTGTGAGGTGGTGATGGTGTGGTGATAGTGAGGTGGTGATGGTGTGGTGATGGTGTGATGATGGTGTGGGTGTTCATCTGTGTTGTGTGTAATCCACCCCTTTGTATTTTTGAATGATACAATAATTGTGGTTCCATTCAGGGATCAATACGGGACTCTACACTACTACTGAGACACAACACAACTGCAACTTCATTCATGGTCTCAGGAAGTGTTGTAAACGATAGTAGTGAGGACTAGTGTACGATACAATATAAAACAAACTTATACAATAACTCATGTTCATATTAATGTGTGAGAATTTGAAGTCTTATTGCTCACGAGTATCTGTGATATTATGGTAGATGTCAATGTACATCGTGTGTGTGTGTGGTATACGTGAAGAAGGAATTGAGTGTGCGTTGTATATCTAGTTTGCGTATAGTAACTGGGTGACGCAGGCGGGGGGGGCGAGGCAGGCCACACGAACCTGCATCGCCACAACTGCTGCCGCTCCTTGCGCGCCGACCTCTCCCTCTGCGACTATTTATCGATCTAGGCGGTCGGGTCGGCGCTCCCCTCACCACGGTAGCCGAGTCCCCTTGCGCGCGCACCACAGCCCGTGTTTACCCGTGTAGAGTGCAGCGTGTTGTGTAGCCTCAGTCCTCTGTATAAAACTCCGTTATATGTCAGCGTGAGCGTGCGTGTCCCTACATCCTAGCGCGTCTTGTCCAGCACTACATCCCCGACAGCGTACGATCAATTCTTGACCACATTACTCTGATGCTGCCGACCAACCCCAGCTGTCATACTGTACGACAATACCTCGTTACTGCTATGGTCACGAGTGGTGCTATGCGAAGCTAAGATATGCCTGGCTTAAAGGCGCCAGTTGCTACCAGGATTTCCCCTTGAGTGCCTCGTAGTTGTGAGGGAATAGTCAGCGACGCCCCCTCGTAGTGCGGCGTGCGTACGTGTGTGCTCCTACTGTGATATATGTAAGGGCAATAACCGAGCTCGTAACACACGGCGCCTGCACTCAGCGCGAGGAGCTACAACTCCAGTACTCTTCAACGAAATAAAACAATAATTGTGATATGTTGCCGTCAGCAACGCTCCTCGTCGGCAGAAAAGCCTTATATTGAGTTCCGTGGCCTTTATCGAGTGGATGTTGGCGATAACAGAGATCTCCTGGATGAGGGGTGTGTCTGGGTGACTGGGCCCAACTGGTGGGAGCAGCATGGATGACCCGGCCGGGGTTGGCTCACCACCACCACGCCGGGAGGATGACAGCGACACCAGCGCCGGCAATGTGGACTCCGACACTACCGTCCGCAGGAGGCGGGTCGTCTCCACCGCCAAGCTCACGCTCTCAGCAGGTATGTACGTGACACTCCCACCACCTGTACACTCTACCATTCACTCTCACTCTACCACACTAACTCTCACTCTCCTCCTCTCACCAGTCCTCCTCCTCTGTCAATATTCCCTCTACTTCATAATGATGACAAAGTACATAATATCATCTATGTTACTATAATTTCCCGTATTAATATGTGATTCTTGGCTGTGTGTGTCCTTCGGGAGAAAGTATGACAGTAAATGTGTCACGTTGTTGTGGATGCTACTGTCACACGCTGTTACTATAATAGTTGTAATACTGCCTTCCGGCGAGTCACATGTGTGTTTTATCCTGAGTTGGCGTATTAGTGCAACGCATCAATGAGGCTACGTCACTGGAGATTGTGGCTTCTAAGGCTACCACAGTTACATATTGTCATTGAAGATGTTCTACAGAGGCTACTTCAGTGAGGCTACTCCACTGAGGCTGACCTAGCGAGGGTCACTCCAGCGGTTAGGGTTCGTGAGAGGCACCGCCCACCTCACAAATCCACTTGTTACTCTCGCCTTAGGCTATACTAACTTTCTGTGAAGCAACTACTGGGAGGCGGTGATATTCCCCTCACCCGCCCACTAAACATTTCTCTCCACCATTGGGTTCCCGCGCTCAAAGAGATTCAAATAGAGCGCTACGCTGTGGTGATTAAGTCTTACACTAAGCTGTATTAATCTAACCTTTGACCAAATCAAACAAAACATAACTAGACCTGACCAGACACAATGTGCGCTGACTTGACCTTATTTGCTCTGACGTAACCTAACCCAATTTGGCCTCGCATTCCAAATATAGCACTTCCTCTTTCCGCCACTTATCTCCGCCAGTTGAGTCTCATTACAAAACAAATAATAAAGTGGCAGTGTTCAGTCCGTGGCTTGGTGTCGGCGATGCCCGGCTTGTAGCATCAAATTTCGCGTTTCTTCTTCCTCCGGGAAATAAGGACACCAACTCGAGGCGTCAGGGAAAGTAAAAAAAAAATGAAAGTGAAGTTTGGTGTTTGAGAATAGATGAACAACGACCTGCGTGAGGAACTTACCCAAATATATATTTTTGTTATAATGAGGAAGGATAATATGACCTTTGTGGAGTTTAGTGTTGTCAAGATGGTCGAGACCAGGGCGCCCGGGGTAGAGACCAGGGCGCCCGGGGTAGAGACCAGGGCGCCAGGGGTAGAGACCAGGGCGCCAGGGGTAGAGACCAGGGCGACAGGGGTAGAGACCAGGGCGCCAGGGGTAGAGACCAGGGCGCCCGGGGTAGAGACCAGGGCGCCCGGGGTAGAGACCAGGGCGCCCTGGGTAGAGACCAGGGCGCCAGGGGTAGAGACCAGGGCGCCCTGGGTAGAGACCAGGGCGCCAGGGGTAGAGACCAGGGCGCCAGGGGTAGAGACCAGGGCGCCAGGGGTAGAGACCAGGGCGCCCGGGGTAGAGACCAGGGCGCCCGGGGTAGAGACCAGGGCGCCAGGGGTAGAGACCAGGGCGCCCGGGGTAGAGACCAGGGCGCCCGGGGTAGAGACCAGGGCTCCCGGGGTAGAGACCAGGGCGCCAGGGGTAGAGACCAGGGCTCCCGGGGTAGAGACCAGGGCGACAGGGGTAGAGACCAGGGCGCCCGGGGTAGAGACCAGGGCGCCCTGGGTAGAGACCAGGACGCCCGGGGTAGAGACCAGGGCGCCCGAGGCAGAGACCAGGGCGCCCGGGGTAGAGACCAGGGCGCCCGGGGTAGAGACCAGGGCGCCCGGGGTAGAAACCAGGGCGCCAGGGGTAGAGACCAGGGCGCCCGGGGCAGAGACCAGGGCGCCCGGGGCAGAGACCAGGACGGCCGGGGTACAGACCAGGCCGCCCGGGGTACAGACCAGGCCGCCCGGGGTTGTGGGGCACAACACTGTGAAAGTACTGTAGTAATCTTTTCAAGTTCATTTGAAAAGTGTGGATAAACAATAGTGAATGTTGGTATGAGGTAGTGAGCGGCGACCACACGCACTGTGTGGTGCGTAACATGTGTGTACACGCTGTGTGTGGTGCGTCACATGTGTGTACACGCTGTGTGGTGCGTCACATGTGTGTACATGCTGTATGTGGTGCGTCACATGTGTGTACACGCTGTGTGTGGTGTATCACATGTGTGTACACGTTGTATGTGGTGCGTCACAGTGTAGGCGTGGCCACGCCGCCACGCCCCCAACCTTGATATTACACCCCAGCAGCACGCGTTGCAGCGCGGTCTTCAGGTGACTGTGTTCCGCCTGTCTATATGAGTGTGAGGTATGTTGCAGCTTAATTTATAAAGATAATAATTATAGTTAATTATTAGTAGTATCAGTATTACTATTATCGTTATTATCATTGTTAATATTACATTATCATTGTTGATATTATATTATTATTATTATTATTATTCTACTCTTTGATGCGCCTTTCCGTCAGTCATCATTCTCAGATTTACAGTATTATGATTCTTTTGTAAGTTGTATGATGACGGAGATCTACATTCGGCAGTGTGACCTACACCCTGGCACTTTAGTCGTCTACACTGCATCATATAACACTGCCAGTTTATTCATAATGAGACCTTCCTGCACAAACACAAACACACACACACACACACACTGATAATAAGGCGTGTTGAGGTGTGTGAGGGTGTGGACACTACTGACGACACAGTGCATCAACTGGTGGAGCGTTTGTCTGGAAATAGACGCTGGGTGATGTACCACTCTCAGCCGTTGAGAGAGACTAGAGTGAGGGAGGGAGGGGGAGTATTATGAAGAGGAAGAGAAGGAGAGAGGGATTACAGTATATTCACGAAATTAAATAAACGAAGGGGAAGAGGGAAAGTACTTACGAATGGGGATAGGAGGGAGAAAGAGAGGGAGGGAGGATGGAAGCCTAGTGTGTAAATAAACCATTCGTCTGGGGAGGGGAGGGGGGTGATAATATTGTTGACGACGCTAAAATTCATTACTTCCAGAACTCGTGACAACAGTGTGTAAGATTTTCTCATTTAAGATAATCCTTTTTCTTACAATTCGTCAGGACAGAGTGAGAAAATAAGTGGATTCAAGGACGCAAAGAATATGAAATTACGTTTAAATGGAATATGAAAATTAGATCTTTATCATTGGGGGACACTTGACAGTTATAATTATACCAGGATATTTACTTCAATGAATTTTATCTGTTTCTTTACGTTTTTCTTTACTTTCTCGGCATTTGTTGTTTATCATCTTTATTCAGTTTCTCCGCTACATTTACATCTTATTTATTATCTATCCTTGTAATATTTTCCTGTTGTTACTTAATTTCCCTGCCAACTCATCTTTTTACCCTACAAACATTTCACTATTTCCCTGCCACCATCTACAATACGTCCTTTTCCCCTGCCATTTGTAACATGCCATCGTTGGTACAGGTATTTCCCTGCCACTTTATCCCCGTCTGTTTTGAAATATCGTTTTAGAGTCAGTCTTATGGCATTGTATTTTGCTGAGATTATTAATGTTGAAGCATTCTGGTCCCACTGTCAGCACATTGTCAGCCACGTTGTATCACCTGCTGTAGGATCGATGTCAGCTGGGTGTTGTGAAATATAGTCTACAGTGTTAGTTATCTTGGCTGTGGTCAATGTTAATGATAGTGTGAGGTTAATCTTAGCTTGGTGTGAGGCAGGTATGAAGTTTGGTGTGAGGCAAGTGTGAGGTTTGGTGTCAGGCAGGTGTGAGGTTTGGTGTCAGGCAAGTGTGAGGTTTGGTGTGAGGCAGGTGTGAGGTTTGGTGTCAGCAATGTGTGAAGTTTGGTGTCAGGCAAGTGTGAAGTTCGTAGTCAGGCAGGTGTGACGTTCGTAGTCAGGCAGGTGTGAGATTCTTGAACGTATTTGACCCGTTATTGACCTCGCATGACCTTTCTAAAGTGACCCAGAAAATTAATAGTCACGTTAATAAGTTACAACACAAAACAATCGGCTTCCAATACCAGAGACGGGGACTTAAGGGATAATTGTTTATACATTTTATACTCAGTAAGGTAGCAGCCGTGTGTGTGTGTGTGTGTGTGTGTGTGTGTGTGTGTGTGTAATAATAATAATAATAATAATTAACGGTTTATTGAACAAGTTCTGCAGCCCGAAGGCTGAAAATATACATTGGATATAAATGACTTATTACATACATTGGTGGTTTAACAAAAGCCTTCATTAGAGGAAGGTAAAGGAACATACAGTGAACATACAGATTAATGTAGGTGTTGAACAGCAAAAACGTAGTGTAGTAACTCCCTCCCAGATGGTGTTAGGAGGGACCTCACGTGGTGTAGTAGTTCCCTCAGATGGTGTTATGAGGGACCTCACGTGGTGTAGTAATTCCCTCACAGATGGTGTTATGAGGGGCCTCACGTGGTGTAGTAATTACCTCACAGATGGTGTTATGAGGGGCCTCACGTGGTGTAGTAATTACCTCACAGATGGTGTTATGAGGGGCCTCACGTGGTGTAGTAATTCCCTCACAGATGGTGTTATGAGGGGCCTCACGTGGTGTAGTAATTCCCTCACAGATGGTGTTATGAGGGGCCTCACGTGGTGTAGTAATTCCCTCACAGATGGTGTTATGAGGAGCCTCACATGGTGTAGTAATTCCCTCACAGATGGTGTTATGAGGGGCCTCACGTGGCGTAGTAATTCCCTCACAGGTGGTGTTATGAGGGGCCTCACGTGGTGTAGTAACTCCTTCACATATGGTGTTATGAGGGGCCTGACGTGGTGTAGTAATTCCCTCACAGATGGTGTTGTATGAGTGAGGTGTGGTTCCAGGCCTTCCTATCGTAGACGGATTAACACATCCCTGGTTGTTGGGTCTCACGGGCCGTTATCACTGGGTACCTGGGACCTCACTGTGTGAAGGTCAACTTGGGTACCACTGTTACTGTTGAGTTAATCTCACTGACTTAAGCACTGTTCACCACTGTTCACCTCTGCTTAACACTGGTTCCATTCCTTTCCCAAACGAAATAGCAACTTCTGGCGTGAACTTGTTGATATTCCGGTGGGGAGGAGGGTTCAGGGGAGGGGGTTGGTATGGGCCAACATAACAGTTGACCTGGCTGCTCTGAGAGGAGCGCCAGGTACGTCTTGACCCTTCGGTGGTCAAGGATGTATGTATGTGTGTGTGTGTGTGTGTGTGATGCTACCTGGTTTTTCTTAAATTGTCAAATAATCCTTGTTCAATCTATTAACCTTCGACTAGACAGACATACACCCACCGTCACCCAACAAAGCTTACCTCTACACTATGCGGGTACAAAATTCACTCCGGGTGTTGACGTGTTCTAAAAGCTTTGATCTTGAACTCTGAACTTTTGGCAGCCATGATGAACAAAACACGTATAGAGGTGAATGAAAACGAACACAAATAGTGGTCATCCTACTCACGTGATCCGGATATAAGCGATTCTACGCGATCCGGACAAAAGAGTTTCCGACTTATGCAATCCGGACAAAAGTGATTCCGACTTATGCAATCCGGACAAAAGTGATTCCGACTGATGCAATCCGGACAAAAGTGATTCCGACTGATGCAATCCGGACAAAAGTGATTCCGACTTATGCAATCCGGACAAAAGTGATTCCGACTAATGAGATCCGGACAAAAGCGTTTCCGACTTATGCAATCCGGACAAAAGTGATTCCGACTTATGCAATCCGGACAAAAGTGATTCCGACTTATGCAATCCGGACAAAAGTGATTCCGACTAATGAGATCCGGACAAAAGCGTTTCCGACTTATGCAATCCGGACAAAAGTGATTCCGACTTATGCAATCCGGACAAAAGTGATTCCGACTTATGTGATCCGGACAAAAGTGATTCAACATCTAATTCAATCTAAACTTCAACTTATTATGATTATGATAATTATAGTATTAACACACCGAGTAAGTCACTATTCGAAGCCAAGTAGATTTAACCATGATAACAAGTGGCACCATCACTACAGCTGCATCAGCACAACAGCTTCACCGCAGCTGCATCACCATCAACCACAGCAGGGCCACCAAAGCTTCATCACCATTACCACAGCGGGGCCACCACAGCTTCATCACCATCAACCACAGCAGGGCAACACAGCTTCACCATTACCACAGCAGGGCCACCACAGCTTCATCACAATCACCACAACAGGGCCACCACAGCTTCATCACCATCAACTACAGCAGGGCCACCATAGCTTCATCACCATTACCACATCAGGACCACCACAGATTCATCACCACAGCTTCACCACCATCACCACAGCTTCATCACCATCACCACAGCAGGACCACCACAGCTTCATCACCATCACCACAGCAGGACTACCACAGCTTCATCACCATCACCACAGCAGGACCACCACAGCTTCATCACCACAGCAGGACCACCACAGCTTCATCACCACAGCAGGACTACGACAGCTTCACCATCACTACAGCTTCATCACCATCACCACAGCAGGACCACCACAGCTGCCCGGGTGCACTAGTCTATCAGAGCTGGATAAGGATATCGACCCAACAGCCAGCTTCTTGCGTCACTCCTCCCCCTAACCCACCCTCCCTCCCCCACTCCCCGCCTACGTCACTCACCAACACCGTGGCCCACCATCACTCACCAACACCATCACTCACCAACACCACCACTCACCAACACCACCACTCACCAACACCATCACTCACCAACACCACCACTCACCAACACCATCACTCACCAACACCATCACTCACCACTCACCAACACCACCACTCACCAACACCATCACTCACCAACACCACCCTCACCAACACCATCACTCACCAACACCATCACTCACCAACACCGTGGCCCACCATCACTCACCAACACCGTGGCCCACCATCACTCACCAACACCATCACTCACCAACACCACCACTCACCAACACCACCACTCACCAACACCACCACTCATCAACACCATCACTCACCAACACCATCGCTCACCAACACCATCACTCACCAACACCATCACTCATCAACACCATCACTCACCAACACCATCACTCATCAACACCACCACTCACCAACACCATCACTCATCAACACCATCACTCATCAACACCATCACTCACCAACACCACCACTCACCAACACCATCACTCATCAACACCACCACTCACCAACACCATCACTCACCAACACCATCACTCATCAACACCATCACTCACCAATACCACCACTCACCAACACCATCACTCACCAACACCATCACTCACCAACACCATCACTCATCAACACCATCACTCATCAACACCATCACTCACCAACACCATCACTCACCAACACCACCACTCACCAACACCGTCACTCACCAACACCGTCACTCACCAACACCGTCACTCACCAATTCTTTGTCCTTCCTTCCTTCCTTCCCTCCCCCCTTCCTTCCGTCCTTAAATCCCTTTCCTTCCGTCCGTCCATCCGTCCTTATTACACTCGTACCTGTGCCGCCCTGGACGTGACAGCAGGTAAGTTCAGTCTCTCAATTCCAACACAGACGCGGCCCGGCACACCCTTAACTCGCTCTGTACACCCAAGGCGCTGACGAACATTTTCTGGATGCACCTTGATGCCCTGTGCTTTACCTGGAGAAGTAGAAGAAGGAGGAGGAGGAAAAAAAGAAGGAGTAGGATGAGGAGGAGATGAAGAAGGAGGAGGAGTAGGAGGAGAAAAAAGGGAGTGATGCCATGGGTGATGCTTACATGTGTGTGTGTGTGTGTGTGGACCCAGCCAGCGTAGGAAGAAACTAGATGCCCTGACACTCAAAGATAAACTTACGCATTATTACGCCACAGTACCTCCTATTCTACGCCAAGATTACCTGAAGATTAACCTCCCCAGCTAATATCAACTTCAGATCAACCACCCTAACCTAACCTCACTCATGACCCGACCTGATGGGCATGGGTGACGGTGATAATAGTATTTATATACCAGTAATATCCTGAGTGTATTATAATATGGCAGTATCAGTCTGTCTCTCTGTCCGTCCATCAACTTACTGGTCCGAGCACCTTGAGGGTAAGAGAGGTCAATGCTAGGTCAAGGTTAATGTCCAGATGTCTTGCTCTTAAGGTGGGGAAGTGCCTGTACGTCTTCAGTGTACTCACAATAACACCACACACTGTTGCGCCTGAAACGTCATTATTGTAGTGTTCCTGGACAGAGGTGGGGACGCATTGACCTTGGGGTGAGGTTAAAGGTCATGATCACTACTGGTAATACTGTAAACAACATTTCAGCTTTTGTACAATGATGTCACTGTGGGGTCAAAGGTTAAGGTCACACGATTTCCGTCTTTCCGTCAACAGGTTATGAGGTGAGGTATTGTGTGCCGCTGTTGGCCCTCCCTCAGTGGCGGGGTGCGGGAGGATAGACTTGTGTCAGTGTGGGCGGCGTCCTGCTGGCCTCAACACCACGCACCAGCAGGCAGATTAACAAAGGTTCCCACAGTGAATGCTCCTCGCAATTTAGGACGTGAGACTGTGCAGTACTTCAGGTTGACTCACACTAATTCCCCGGAAAACATCCAAAATGAATATAAAAATTACACCAAGCGTCTACTTTAATTAGACGTGTTCACTTTAACACCAAGGGAATGTAAATAAGAACATAAGGAGTTTGCCATAGGCCGGTTGGTCTGTGCATGGCAGCTCCTGTCGAGAGTTACTACCACTCTCTATCATCCATGAATCTATCCAGCCTCCTTTTAAAACTTTCCAGAGTTCCAGCACTTACTACAAAGTTGCTAAGCTTGTTCCACTCGTCCACCACCCTATTTGTGAACCAGTTCCTTCCTATCTCCCTCCTAAACCTAAACTTATCCAACTTAAATCCGATGCTATGAGTCCTATCCTGCTCGGATATTATAAGAACTTTATCTATATCCCCTTTATTGATTCCTTTCACCCACTTAAATACTTATATCATATCTCCCCGCACTCTTGTCTTTCTAGGGAATGCAAGTTAAGTTTATTTAACCTATCTTGATATGGAAGGTTTCTAAGTCCTACGTTCTAAGTCTAAGTTCTAAATAAATCTGTAATGATATATCAAAGTAAGTTAGAGTAATATTGACACATTGGTATTGTGACCATCTTCCTCCCCAACACAGCCACCATCCTGAGGAGGTTTGCCAAACAAATAATCCGTCAATACTTTCTTGAAGCCTGCCAACATCTTCGGGACATATATTGATAAAATTTCCTTACATAAACTTCTTATGTGATGCAAATACACCTTTGAGGGGATCTGATCTTCGTACGGTGGTCAGTGGTTACGGCCGCAGCGGGGAGGGATAACTCACTAAATAACTGGAATTTCCATCTACGTATGTTTCCAGGTCCCCGCCGCCCCCCTCACGTCTCCAGCTGACTCGCCCATTATCCTCACCACACCAAACACTCACTGTGGGTTGTCTCTTCCGCCGTGTTATTCTTAAAACAAATCTTCTATATTACTTTCCCCTCTTTGGACCGCCCAGTCTCCTTGACAAAGTCTTTGGCTTATCGTAGCACTGTCTCAGCCCAGTGAGCGTGGATTACATGAATATCACCCCCCCCCCCCCCCACCCTTCCAGCTTATTTCACCTGATGAGTAAAGACCCCTAACTCGACTCGACGCGGAGGGTCAGGTTAGGTCATCAGTTCAATGAGGTGTTGGACAGTGTTTTGGGTCAACCGAGGGCACGGTGCTGCGACAGCGCTTTCCTGGTGGCAAATCACATAGATTCACTTCTCCTGGGGTCAGCCAATGGGGAAGAAGCAGGGACACCTGACGAGTATCATAATGTACGAGAATATGGCGGCCACATCGACCTAACTGAAAACGCTGCTCGAAGTGAGGAACGAGGTCGAGGCCGGAGAAACTGAGAACAGCAAGAACGTGAAGGAGGTAGTTAAGCTTACCAGCAAAACACCTGATTTGTTTAGTGAGGTTGGCGCCCGAACAAAGATGTTATACACAATTCCAGCGCCCACTGCGACGGCAGAGCGGTCGTTCGGTTTCTTCAGCCACCTCATGACACCTAAGTTCAGTGATGAGGCAGACACGGCTAAACAATGTTGCCTAATTTACACACAAATATAAACCGGACAAGATGGACCTGCATTCCGTGGCTAATGCATTAGTATTAAGTCATGAGCCTCGACTGGTCCACTTTGGAAAATTAAAGCCAGGTCAACGAGTGGCGAGCACAGCACAGCGACCGTCATCATATGGAATAGTTAATAACACAGCACATATCATACGGACTAAATTTTAGTCCATATGATATGTACTGAACTCACCTAACATAATCATTTAAGCTGTTCTACCCTCGTGTAACAGACTGCAAATGTTAACTTTGAAAGAATGATGGACGCTAGAAATGTTTTCCATCAAGTCATCAGTCCAGGACCATCCTCGATTCTAAAGCCAATGGCAAAATTATTTGTATTATATAAACAGAGGCGAGTAAGATAAAGTGACAGGTTAACTACTATGGCGTGGTTAACCTGTGTACAGTAACATAACTAAGACGTGGTTAAGATGGTCCCCCCCCCCCCCCACACGTCATTATTCCCCGGTGTCTCTTACTTACCGGATTATTCTCAGCAGTTTCCTCCTTTAATTAATCAAAGTGGTCATTGTCTTCTTTGTTAACGCCAGCAATAATCTTCCTCACCTCATCAACGTCTACCTGAAATAATATGTTTACCCCGTGAACTCAATCTGGCGGTGCAACATTAAATATATTCTGCCATTTAACTCCTGAGAATGTATAAAAAAAAATGACCTGGATCTTGGAAATAAAAGTTGTATGTATGCATTTATAAATTCGTTTAGGATCCAGTTATTTACATATTTATATAAACAAGTGGCCAGGTGGTCCCACAATACAGACAGGTGAGAGTCAGGTGTGTGTGTGTGTGTGTGTGTGTGTGTGTGTATGTGTGTGTGTGTCAGGTGTGTGTGTGTGTGTGTTAAGTTTGCCTGTGTAAGTATGCGTGTTTGTATGCCTTTATGCGAGACCAACAAACACAAACAGATGGAAACGTCAACATTACATAAATACCGAAAGAGGAGAAAAGATTTAGGGTAGGTTAGGTTAGGTTAGGTTAGGTTAGGTTAGTTTAGGCTAGATTAAACTATATTTTTTTAAGTTAGGTTAGAATAGTTTAAATTAAGTTAGTAATTAGTTAACTTTGAACCGTTGAAGGAAATGGGAACAACTTTACCACACGGATGATCATTTGCCACGTTGACAACTCGATACATGTCCCTCCTGATCTTACGGATGGATGAGTTTTCCTGTACAATTATATTTTCAAGTGTCTCAACGCAGCTAGTGAATGAATCTTAATCGTCCTGGATATCGATAAATATTAGTGGATAGATCCGTAATAATTCACGATTTGTAATTTTTCCTTTTATTACCATATTTAAATTTTCTGATTAGTCCACCCCAGCTTATATCACTTGAAGATTAATCACCCTAAGTTAACCTAATCCAACATGACCGAACTAAATCTAACCTAACCTAACCTCTTTCCTCCCTTATTTTAATTATATCTGTCAGTGTGTTTTGTCTGTGGGGCGGGGCGGGGCGGGGCGGGGCGGGGCGAGGCGGGGCGGGGCACTAACCCCCCCCCCCCCCCCCGCTATAAGAGTCGGTCGTTGCAAACATCAATACCGACCAGCCTCAACTTTTTCGACACAAGTTGTCATTGGTTTATATCTTGCTCGTGTCCGGGTGTTGAGAGAGAGAGAGAGAGAGAGAGAGAGAGAGAGAGAGAGAGAGATATTCCTCGGGTGGGTGTATGGGTGTGTGTGTCTCCACTTAAATTGTTTATTATTTGTAAATTATCGTAACGTAATGTTATCTAACCCAACCTAACCTAACGTGACGTAACGTAACACAACCAAACGTAAACAGACTTAATGTTATGTAATCTGACATAACGTAAACACTCTGGAACACAAGAGTGAAGGTCTCTGGAACACAAGAGTGGGGGTCTCTGGAACACAAGAGTGGGGGTCTCTGGAACACAAGAGTGGGGGTCTCTGGAACACAAGAGTGGGGGTCTCTGGAACACAAGAGTGGGGGTCTCTGGAACACAAGAGTGGGGGCCTCTGGAACAGAAGAGTGAGGGTCTCTGGAACACAAGAGTGAAGGTCTCTGGAACACAAGAGTGGGGGTCTCTGGAACACAAGAGTGGGGGTCTCTGGAACACAAGAGTGGAGGTCTCTGGAACAGAAGAGTGAGGGTCTCTGGAACACAAGAGTGAGGGTCTCTGGAACACAAGAGTGGGGGTCTCTGGAACACAAGAGTGGGGGTCTCTGGAACACAAGAGTGGGGGTCTCTGGAACACAAGAGCGAGGGTCTCTGGAACACAAGAGGGAGGGTCTCTGGAACACAAGAGGGAGGGTCTCTGGAACACAAGAGCGAGGGTCTCTGGAACACAAGAGGGAGGGTCTCTGGAACACAAGAGGGAGGGTCTCTGGAACACAAGAGCGAGGGTCTCTGGAACACAAGAGGGAGGGTCTCTGGAACACAAGAGCGAGGGTCTCTGGAACACAAGAGCGAGGGTCTCTGGAACACAAGAGCGAGGGTCTCTGGAACACAAGAGCGAGGGTCTCTGGAACACAAGAGGGAGGGTCTCTGGAACACAAGAGGGAGGGTCTCTGGAACACAAGAGGGAGGGTCTCTGGAACACAAGAGCGAGGGTCTCTGGAACACGAGAGCGAGGGTCTCTGGAACACAAGAGTGGGGGTCTCTGGAACACAAGAGTGAGGGTCTCTGGAACACAAGAGCGAGGGTCTCTGGAACACAAGAGCGAGGGTCTCTGGAACGCAAGAGGGTCTCTGGAACACAAGAGCGAGGGTCTCTGGAACACAAGAGCGAGGGTCTCTGGAACAAAAGAGGGTCTCTGGAACACAAGAGTGAGGGTCTCTGGAACACAAGAGGGTCTCTGGAACACAAGAGGGAGGGTCTCTGGAACACAAGAGGGTCTCTGGAACACAAGAGTGAGGGTCTCTGGAACACAAGAGCGAGGGTCTCTGGAACACAAGAGGGTCTCTGGAACACAAGAGGGAGGGTCTCTGGAACACAAGAGGGTCTCTGGAACACAAGAGCGAGGGTCTCTGGAACACAAGAGCGAGGGTCTCTGGAACACAAGAGGGAGGGTCTCTGGAACACAAGAGTGAGGGTCTCTGGAACACAAGAGCGAGGGTCTCTGGAACACGAGAGCGAGGGTCTCTGGAACACAAGAGTGAGGGTCTCTGGAACACAAGAGGGTCTCTGGAACACAAGAGGGTCTCTGGAACACAAGAGCGAGGGTCTCTGGAACACATCAACACAGTGTCTTGTCTTAATAATCATCTTGATGAGGTTGTGGGCGGGTCAGCGACCAACCACAAGTTTTCCCGAGAGAGACAAGGGAAAATATTCTTAATTACATAAAGTGACGTTAACGTTGGGGGAGGGAGTGACGGCTGTGTTGTGAACTGTAATATACTGATGTTAGTTTATCTCAGTGTCGTGGTGAAGATATTTATTAAAAGAAAGTCTTGAGTTGAATATTTTCTTATTTCATTATATATTTTCTTCTTCTTTTCTTCTTACAATTCTTCTTCGTTACGTAAATATTAACAATAATATTCAATTCGTTATCGGTTTTTCTCGTTTCCTTTCGTGAAATCGTAAATATTCTACGAAATAAGAGTGGATACCATGGACCTCCCAAAACCTAACCTAACCTAACCTACTTACCTCACGCCTCCAATAACCAATTGATTTTCGGTTATTGTTGACAAATCTCGGTAAATACTGGGGCCGGTGTGAGGTTCGGGGACCCTAATGAGAAGAACACGATACAATGTTGCAATGGTTGAAGGGGACCGTACATCATGCAACACTGTAACTACAATGTTTGGGGGGGGGAAGAGGGGAGGGGAGGAAAGAGAGGAGGGGAGGGAAAGAGAGGGGGAGGGGGGAAAGAGGGAAGGGGAGAAAAGAGAAAAGAGGGGAGGAAAAGAGAGGGGGGTGATGAGAGGAGGGGGAGGGACAGTGAGGAGGTGAAGGGAAGGAGGAGAGGGGGAGGGAAAGATGGGAGGAGAGGGGGAGGGAAAGATGGGAGGAGAGGGGGAGGGGAAGAGAGGAGAGGGGGGAGGGAAAGAGAAAGAGGGAAAGGGGAGGAAAGACAAAAGGGAGGGGGGGGTCGTTTAGGGAGAAGTGCCTTATTGACCCAAATCCTCTGTTAAACGAACCTGTCACATAATGGTGATCACGGTCAATTGAGACGATAGGTCGGTGTGTCGTTAAGACCCAAGTGTTGTGGGTTGAGACGACACATTAGTTATTATTACTAGTAGTGTTGTTGTTGTTACTGTTGACAATGTTATTATTATTATTATTATTATTATTATTATTATTATTTTGCATTGTTATTATTGTTATTATTATTATTTTGTTATTGATTATTATGATTATTAGTTGTTATTATTATTAGTCTGTTATTTTTATTATTACTTTATTATTTATTTTTATTATATTATTATTATTATTATTATTATTATTATTATTATTATTATTATTATTATTATTATTGTCATTATTATTAACCATACCCAAATCATAGACTACATACCAACTCATATCAAAGCAATTTCATTTTATTCCCCCCCAAAAAAAATTATTAAAGTAATGAGGTAACACAGGTGGTATCCCTCACACCTGGAATAAAGGGATTGTCTTTATAAACTGGACCAGAGGAACAGTGACCCTTTGTATTCATGGATGATAGGCTGACCACATGGATGATCATGGATGATACACTTACATTGATACCCGAAAAAATACATAGGCCTATTCTTTTTAATTTCACCACTTAACACTTGAACCAAATGTAGAATTTCTTTATCATTGAACAAAAATATAAATTAAACAACATTTTATAAGACTTTTTTTTTCCCATTAACATAAAGGAATATGAGTAACGGGTATGAAATATTGTTGACACTGTAGCAGCCAGGAGGAGTGTGGTCTGGTATGGTGTGGTGTGGTGTATTGGTGTGGTGTGGTGTATTGGTGTGGTGTGGTGGTGAGCGCTTATCTTTTCATGACTCAGAGTAATGTGCAATACTCGGGACACACACACACACACACACACACACACACACACACACACACACACACACCACCCGATAGTACAAAAATGATAAAATACTTAGTTTTTTTTTTATCCAAAGTTGCAACCCAGAAACGGAAATCTTATCTTAAACAACGACGACCTTTGACCTGACGACCTAATAATCAACAAGGTATTTCCTCTCCCTCATAGATAACGTGTAACGATTATCAGCATCTCGACCTATGAACCTCTTAACTAATGTGATATATCAACACCTGTGTGAGTCACGAAGCAGGTATCTTGTAACACCTGAGCTTCGACGGTTGATAGCAGGTGTGTAAAGCAGGTGTGTGGGTGATGGTGGTGTGTGGAGCAGGTGTGTGGGTGATGGTGGTGTGTGGAGGAGGTGGTGGTAGGTTATGGTGGTGTGTGGAGCAGGTGGTGGTAGGTTATGGTGGTGTGTGGAGCAGGTGGTGGTAGGTTATGGTGGTGTGTGGAGGTGGTGGTAGGTTATGGTAGCGTGTGGAGCAAGTGGTGGCAGGTTATGGTAGCGTGTGGAGCAAGTGGTGGCAGGTTATGGTAGCGTGTGGAGCAGGTGGTGGCAGGTTATGGTAGCGTGTGGAGCAGGTGGTGGCAGGTTATGGTAGCGTGTGGAGCAGGTGGTGGCAGGTTATGGTAGCGTGTGGAGCAGGTGGTGGCAGGTTATGGTAGCGTGTGGAGCAAGTGGTGGTAGGTTATGGTAGCGTGTGGAGCAGGTGGTGGTAGGTTATGGTAGCGTGTGGAGCAGGTGGTGGCAGTTTATGGTAGCGTGTGGAGCAGGTGGTGGCAGGTTATGGTAGCGTGTGGAGCAGGTGGTGGCAGGTTATGGTAGCGTGTGGAGCAAGTGGTGGCAGGTTATGGTAGCGTGTGGAGCAGGTGGTGGCAGGTTATGGTAGCGTGTGGAGCAGGTGGTGGCAGGTTATGGTGGTGTGTGGAGCAAGTGGTGGCAGGTTATGGTAGCGTGTGGAGCAAGTGGTGGCAGGTTATGGTAGCGTGTGGAGCAGGTGGTGGTAGGTTATGGTAGCGTGTGGAGCAGGTGGTGGCAGTTTATGGTAGCGTGTGGAGCAGGTGGTGGCAGGTTATGGTAGCGTGTGGAGCCATATAATTCATCTTATAAGGACATGGCAGCCTTTATATATCCCGATTTATAGTTCCGTCAAAACCCTCAGCTGAACACCACGACCATCAAGAGATTTAGCCTCGGCCTGTGTGCCTCTCTCTCTCTCGGGGGCGTGGTGGCTGGTCAACGTGCTTTGTTTACATAACGCATCCACAGTGAAAGTCCTCCTTGAAGGTGTAACTCACGTCTCTCCTCGACCTCTGCACGTCCCACGACAAAGCCATTTACGAACGAGGTTATAAGAGGTTAGAAACTCTCTCTCTCTCTCGACTCCTTGATCTATACACACTCAGGCTCAGACAGACATACAGTAATACAACAGAATGGTTCTATTTATAGTGTGTTAACTTTGCGGGCTGACTCTACCCGTGAAATAATTACGTTCGTCAGCACTAAGAGACATTCCCCCCACCTTGACAATGTCGTGAATTAGTTGGTAAAGGGAGGGAAGACTTTGTTGATGGAGTTTCTATTCTGTTTCATCAACGGTAATTGACAGAAGGAAACTCTCGCTGCTGTGAAGGTGAGGGTGTTGTGAGATGTGAGGATGTTGTGAGGTGTGAGGATGTTGTGAGGTGTGAGGGTGTTGTGAGGTGTGAGGGTGTTGTGAGGTGTGAGGGTGTTGTGAGGTGTGAGGGTGTTATGAGATGTGAGGGTGTTGTGAGATGTGAGGATGTTGTGAGATGTGAGGATGTTGTGAGATGTGAGGGTGTTATGAGATGTGAGGATGTTGTGAGGTGTGAGGATGTTGTGAGGTGTGATATGTGTAGAGAGACAGAGGTGAGGTCCCCGTCCACACTTACCATAGTGAACTTTACACACGAGAAGAAGCGAAGGAAATGAAATAGAACCACAGTTACAGAAGCAACAATGGAGGTAAGAGGTGAGCAACAAGGCAGGTCCACGACACTCTACCTGTGTATACAAATATGGATCAAAGGAAACACCTGGACATGTATTCTCTACTGTGACCATCAGGAGGATATGTTGCCCCGTCAACCATCAACACTGGCTCACTCTCCTCGTCTTAAGAGTCCCTTGTGTTTACAGAGTCCATTGTGTTTACAGAGTCCCTTGTGTTTACAGAGTCCCTTGTGTTTACAGAGTCCCTTGTGTTTACAGAGTCCCTTGTGTTTACAGAGTCCCTTGTGTTTACAGAGTCCCTTGTGTTTACAGAGTCCCTTGTGTTTACAGAGTTCCTTGTGTTTACAGAGTCCCTTGTATTTACAGAGTCGCTTAATGTTTGTGTTTACAGAATCCCGTGATGTTTGTGTTTACAGAATCCCGTGATGTTGTGTTTACAGAATCCCGTGATGTTTGTGTTTACAGAATCCCGTGATGTTGTGTTTACAGAATCTCGTGATGTTTGTGTTTACAGAATCCCTTGACGTTTGTGTTTACAGAGTCCCTTGTGTTTACAGAGTCCCTGATTGTGTTCACATTTTGGTTCCGTCATTCATTTCTTCATCACGTTCACTGTTAATGAGGGCGTGAGACAGGTAGGGCGTGAGACGGGTAGACAGGAGGGCGTGAGACAGGTAGACAGGAGGGCGTGAGACAGGCAGACAGGAGGGCGTGAGACAGGTAGACAGAAGAAGACAGGAGGGCGTGAGACAGGCAGCCAGATGAAGACAGGAGGGCGTAAGACAGGAGGGCGTGAGGCAGGCAGACAGAAACAGTATAGTACAAGATCGCTATCATAATCTTGATGGTATGTCGGGCCCTCACAAAACATACCATCATAACGTCTAACTGTGTGTGTGTGTGTGTGTGATACAACTTGTCATGAGAATGTTCCTATCACACACACACAGACACACACACAAAAGGTTGCCCTGATTACCAGCAATATGTCCTAGTAATAAATATCCTAGTATAAACATAAGTAGCATCTAGATAGTTCAACTCCCTATGAAGCATTGAAGTTTAGTTAAAAGATGATGAAGTCGAGCCAGTGTGATGGAAGGGATGGAAGGGATGGGGGGGGTTGTTTTGTTGTGGAATATTACGTCATAATCGGCTAGTCTGACGTCATTACATAAGAATGGAGGAAACTGCAGAGGGCCTATTGGCTCATACTGGGCAGTCCCATTTACACCCAACCTCTATTGCTCATATATCCATCCAAGCTATGTTTGAAGCTATCCAGCGTATTCAAGTTAATGATTAACTAAGTTTGGTAACTTGTTCCATTCATCCACTACTCTATTTCCAAACCAATGTTAACTATTTCGCGCCTAAATCTAAATTTGTCTTATTTAAAACCATTGTTACGAGTTCGCTCCTGGTTGGATAGTTTGAGTACCTTTGTAATGTCCCCTTTGTTTAGCCCTGACTTCCACTTACACACCTCTATCAGGTCGCCCCTCGCTCTACGTCTTTCGAGGGAGTGCAAATTAAGATGCTTTAACCTGTCTCTGTACTCAAGGTTCCTAATGCCCGGGATTAGTCTTTTCATTTCCCTCTGAATTCTATCCAAGGATTCTATATCCATTCTGTAATACGGTGACCAGAATTGAACTGCGTAATCAAAGCGAGGTCTCACAAGCGCAAGATATAGTTTTAGGATGACCTCGCTAGTCTTGTAACTAACACTCCTTTGTATGAACCCAAGTACTTTATTAGCCTTGTTTCGAGCAAAAACACATTGTTTACTTGGCTTAAGATTCCTACTTATCATTACTTCTAAATCTTTCTCACAGTCGGATTGCTCAATAACATCGTTGTTCATCTGGTTTCCCTGTTTATATCTCCATTACTGAGTACTTTACATTTGTCCACACTGAATCTCATCTGCCATTTTTCAGACCATTCGAATTTTTTTTTTTTATAGATCTTCCTGTAGTTTTGCGGAGTCCTCGTCAGATTTAATTATACGCCCGATTTTAGTGTCATCAGCAAATTTACTTATGTTGCTGTCTACGCCGATATCTTTGTCGCTTATGCCTTGGGGTACTCCACTAGTGACGTTACTCCAATCGGATTTTAAGTGCCGTTAATGCTCACTCGCTGTTTCCTGTCCTGTAACCACGCCCTAATCCATTTTAGAATATCTCCTCCAATGCCACGAGCCTTTACTTTTCTTATTAGTCTTTCATGGGGGACTCTGTCGAAGGCTTTGCTAAAGTCGAGATATACCACATCATAATTGCACCCCTCGTCCAATGATTCGAAAACAGCTGAAAAGAATGTTAATAGATCAGTCAGACATGAACGCCCACTTGTGAAGCCATGTTGGGAATCCTTGATAAACTTGTGCTTCTCCAGGTGATTTCCAATAGAGTTTGAAATTATTGTGACGTCATTAGTATTATGTAGTCATTGGGGAGTTTTACGTCACCAGTAACTGAGTGAGGAGAGAATATTATTTAGAAAATTCAGCAATAAGTGAATCTCTCTCCCACTTTCTCTGTCTATTCGTCGTATATTCTGTTATTTATATCTCTATCTGTCTGTTTGTCATTCTGTCTCTCTCTGTCTCTCTCTCCTAACCATGGTTTTGTAAGAATTTAGTTTCACATCCAATTTCCTTCCTTATCAAAGGTTAAGAACGAGCCATTTAGGTAAGGTCCTCGAGAACCATTAATGCTGACCTTAACCTGACCGCGGCGAGAAGTACAAGTTGACCTGACTGTACCTGGCTGACTGGCGGACAGTAGAGGGTGACCTGACTGGCGGACAGTAGAGGGTGACCTGACTGGCGGAGAGTAGAGGGTGACCTGACTAGCGGACAGTAGAGGGTGACCTGACTAGCGGATAGTAGAGGGTGACCTGACTGGCGGACAGTAGAGGGTGACCTGACTGGCGGACAGTAGAGGGTGACCTGACTAGCGGATAGTAGAGGGTGACCTGACTAGCGAACAGTAGAGGGTGACCTGACTGGCGGACAGTAGAGGGTGACCTGACTGGCGGACAGTAGAGGGTGACCTGACTGGCGGACAGTAGAGGGTGACCTGACTGGTGGACAGTAGAGGGAGACCTGACTGGCGGACAGTAGAGGGTGACCTGACTGGGGTAAGGTTGTGGTATGGTCAGTGTTTCTTTTAAGAGTTTCACGTTTGTGTTTTTTTCATCATTCCTTTTGTGATTCTATTATTCGTCCTAGTCAGCTGGTGTGAGTTGCGAGGCTTCCAAGCCCTATAGCGGGAGCCTATTGTTCTCAGGGGAGGGGAGGGGAAGGAGAGGGGGAGGGGAAGGAGAGGGGGAGGGGAGGGGAAGGACAGGGGAAGGACAGGGGGAGGGGAGGGGAAGGAGAGGGGGACGGGAGGGAAAGGAGAGGGGGATGGGGAGAGGAAGGAGAGGGGGAGGGGAGGGGAAGGAGAGGGGGAGGGGAAGGAGAGGGGGATGGGGGGATTTTTCTGACCCATTGACACGTAGAAAAATTCCCTTCTCCCTCCCTCCCTCCCTACGCCCTCAAACCCAAACCCAGGGATTATGACTCGGCCCGATGGCTTTTCCCAGTCTTACGATGTAGAAAATGTTATCCGAGGAACGGACTTAACCTAACCAAACCAAACCTAAGCTAACCTAACCTAACCTAACCAAACCTAAGCTAACCTAACCTAACCTAAGCTAACCTAAGCTAACCAAACCTCACTCAACACTCAGGCGGGGAAAGTTATGGTCGATATAGGTGAAGTTTGAAACAAGATCTATAGAAAGTTATTTTTAATCAGTGTTATTGTTGGTACTATTCACAAAATACATAAAGGGAAAGTTTTAATACTTTTTTTTAGTCATACGTTAAAGAGTAAAATCCAATTAAAAAGGGTGAACAATATAACACAATAATATTTCTGAACTGGGCCTAAAGCGTTACGTCACCTGAGTTATTGGTGAACAAAAGGCCACTTATTTTTTAACAAGGCAGCTCAAATGTGCTTCACCATAGGTAAAGGCAATATATTTTTCAACAATTTTATATGACTGTCTCTTTGGGGGAAATGGACAATTATATTAAAAATGATATATCAAGCCAAATGTTCCCTCCGACACGTCTCTTCCACGAACTTTAGTCTGTCACAAAAGTTGATGCACCAGGCAGTGTCAACATCACCTGAGTAGATTGCGAGCCTTTGACGGAGCTTCAATTAATTATTTTTACCTTTATGATATATTCCAATGTGGACGTATTGGATAACACTGCGTATGTATGTATCTTTGTATGTATGTATGTATGACTGTATGTATATATGTATGTATGTATGTATGACAGTATGTATGTATGTATGTATGTATGGCAGTATGTATGTATGACAGTATGTATGTATGTACTGTATGTATGTATGTATGTATGACAGTATGTATGTATGTATGTATTCGTCAAAACTCCATTACCATTCATAACCATTAACACCTGTACAGAATAAAGCCGCCAGCACCCCCCCCCCCCTCCCCACACCTGCTCACGCGGCCATACCATGATGATTAACGCAGGTGTATCAGTCAGGTAAACAGAGTCATTAACATAATACACCACTGGTTTGCATTGTGTTCCCACCCCCACCCCACCCGCCCATCCCGTCCCTGCCCCTAACCCATCCTCTGCCCCCCGCAACCGCTCCCCCTACCCATCCTTTGCCCCCCCCCCCCGGCCCCCCATCCTCCCTCGATAATGATTTTGCAGTAATTAATATCACTAACCTTTAATAAGTCACCGGACGGACAGGTAATTAATTTGTATCACCTTGAAGAAGTAGAAGTGACAGAATTGAATCTCCTCCCTCACTCTCTCTCTCCCTCCCTCCCTCCCTCTCTCCTCTCCCTCTCTCTCCCTCCCTCCCTCACTTTCTCTCCCATCCCTCACTCACTTGGAAAGAACAGAATATATCAAGTATCAAGGTGCTCAGAAACGTCACCATGCCAACAACACCACCTCTCTGTGGCCATAAACGCGCCTTTCATCTCAATAAACACCTTTGTACCACTGTAAACACCTCAGAGCAAACACCTTTATAACGTCATTAGCCTAGGTGCGCCATTAACTACTCCACTGGGGCGTGTACCATCCTACTGCAGGAAGGTTTAATTAGCATTGTTTAAGTAGAGCAGCAAACAGCGGTCACCCGGAGCTGTTGTTGACTCGTTCCTCCACAGGGTAAATATTGGCTCAAGTACCCCAGTAATGCCTCGTCTGGTGAGATGGGTGTATGAGGGTGTATAGTGGGTGTATGAGGGTGTATAGATGAGCTTGTGAGGGTTTTGGGTAGTGGGTTGGGGGGGGGGGGGGTTATTTAGTGTCTAGGTGTTCAGTGGGCATTCTAAGTGTACCAAACAGCCCGTCCCAACACTACCAACAGCCCGTTTACCAACAGCCCGTCTCAACACTGCCAACAGCCCCTCGATACCTCACAAATTTGTCTGTCAATACTGTGTGGAATTCCCGTTAAAGGGGAGTTGGTTTCGAACTGGGCATATTTCTATCCCCAGTTGTGAAGGTGTCGATAAAGCGATACGGTGTCGAGCCGGTCGTCACACTCGCTACAAAACACAGACGAGACTCACATGACGATATAAGACTTCATCTGGAGAGAGAGAGAGAGAGAGAGACTTCATCTGGAGAGAGAGAGAGAGAGAAAGAGAGAGAGAGAGAAAGAGAGAGAGAGAGAAAGAGAAAGAGAAAGAGAGAGAGAGAGAGAGAGAGAGAGAGAGAGAGAGAGAGAGAGATGAAGTTGTGGGTTAGGTTAGGTTAGGTTGAGGTTAGATTAGATTAGGTTAGGTTAGGATTAGCGTTGTTCACATTTTCTCTCAATATCCTAACCTAACCTAACCTAACCTTACCTGACCTAACCTGATACGCTCGATGCAGGTGATGTCTGGGACTATTACAGGTATGGACTCTCGCAAATACGGATTATCCCAGGTGTGGGGACCATCACAGGTGTGGGGACCATCACAGGTGTGGAACATGGTTGGACCCTCAGGTGTGGGGACCATCACAGGTGTGGGGACCATCACAGGTGTGGAACATGGTTGGACCCTCAGGTGTGGAGACCTATATATCCAAGTCAGGGCTTTGAAAAAACTCGTGAATAAAAAACGATGTGGTAAAACCCATTAAGCTGTGGTAAGCTGTGGTGGTGGTCGCTGGGTACACTCTGAGCCCCTCTCCCAGCTTACTGTACTGAGGGGGTTGTGGTGAGAGAGAGAGACAGAGAGAGAGACAGAGAGAGAGAGAGAGAGAGAGAGAGAGAGAGAGAGAGAGAGAGAGAGAGAGAGAGAGAGAGAGGTCAGTCACCTACAGGCTCCTGACACACACATATACACACAATATCGTTTCATCAGAATAATATGTTTTTCTGTGTCATATGTTTTTAAATAAGACTCAAAAGCCTCTCTCTCTCTCTCTCTCTCTCTCTCTCTCTCTCTCTCTCTCTCTTAATCTGTGTGTGTGTGAGTGTGTGTCTGTCTGTCTGCCTGTCACACACTCTCTCTCTTTCCTGTCAGCCAGTCTTCAGCTCACATCCCTCAGGACAGGAAGGCTTTCAACAGAATCTTTTTATACCAAACGAAAAAATAAAAATATAATACAAAATAAATAAATGAATACATAAATAAAAATAATTATAACAATATTCGCTCTTATATCATCACATATTAAGGGGTGGGAGAGGAGGGGGGTTGAGGTGGGGTGGGGGGTGGGGGTGGTGAGGTGGGGGTGGTGAGGTGGGGGTGGTTAGGTTAGGTTAGGTTAGGTTAGGTTAGGTTAGGTTAAGAGACGTGGTAGCTGAGTTAACATTCAATACAGATAACATGTTAAAGACCCTGAGAAAAAAAAAATGCTCATATTGTGGATACGAAAAGTTAACCTTTATTCTATTGTGTCTGAGAGTGAGATGAGACACACCCAGGCGGAACTGTGGGTTAGTGACGTAAAACACAACGACAGAACAAGCACTCAACACCGCCAGCACGAGCAGTCAGTATCGCCTGGGGGTTATTCTTCCCTCGTCGAGAGCAAATAGACATATATATGCAAGGCTCTTCTTTACCCTGCGAGAGAGAGAGAGAGAGAGAGAGAGAGAGAGAGAGAGAGAGAGAGAGCTGGCTGTTGCTTTAAAACTCTCCTGGGAAGTCTTCAGGTTCGTGACATAAAAGCAGCGCCAGCACAAGCACTCAACCTCGCCTTGGGGTCCCTTTCTACCTTGCAATGACACTCTAAAGCACTCACAACAAGGTACGCCAGACGAACGATCGACACTTATCTCCAGCAGGAACACCCGAGTGGTAGAGGGGCGGCAGGTGTGTGAAAGCCACGGATCATACCTCACACAGTCCGGATTTTCGCGGATTTTAACGTCAATTTTTTTTTTTTCCTACGAGAATATACAAAAGCACGGTAAGTTTAACTACTGTCTCGATGCATTTTAGTCGTCATTTTCGTTACTGTATTCGTAGGTTAAGAGTAACAATTCGGTATGTTCGTAGATATCCATTAGAAATTACGACGTATAAATACTTGAAAATCCATCCTGGTGTTGGTTAAGTGAACTAGTTAGATAATGTTCAAACAATATTCTAGATAAGTGGAAATTATATCAAACTTATGAAGCTCTAAGAGATTGGCTGAGGTGTGAGACGAGACGCGAGTGAGTGAATTATTGTGGATACCTTGAGAGTGTCTGTGAATTTGTGAGCTGAGGAATTTGTGAGTTTGTAAATTTGTCGTGACGGTGATGTTGGTGTTGGGGAAAGTAGTGGTGGTGGTGGTGTTGGTGTTTGGGAGGAGGTGGTGATGGTGGTGGGAAGGTGGTGGGACTGGTGGTGTGGTAAACATGGTGGTGGTAAACATGGTGGTGGTGATGGTGTTGGTGCTTGGGAGGAGGTGGTAGAGGAGGTGTTGGTGCTTGGGAGGAGGTGGTAGAGGAGGTGGTGGTGGTAGTGAGGTCGTGGATGTATTGGGGAAGTGCCATGGGCTAAGAGTTAAGAAAAAAACTAATTACCTTGTGGTATGGAGGTGGAGGTGGGGGAGGAGCAGGTGAGGGAGAGGTGGGGGGAGGAAGAGGAGAGGGCAGGGAGATGCAAGACGGTGAATGAAGGAGAGGGTGAGAGGGAGGAAGGAGGAAGTTGAGGGGTTAATTATCCTGCTGCTGGACGCCTAAGAGGAGATCTTATTGGCCTCCTGTGTGTGTGTGTGTGTGTGTAGAGTAGTACATGCTGAGTGGAGGGGGGAGGGGTCGTAGGTGAAGGGGTCGTAGATGGGGAGTCGTGAGGATTGTCGTAGATAGGGGGTCGTAGATAGAGTCATAGATGGGGGTTGTGTGGGTGTCGTAAGTGAAGGGGGTCGTAGATAGGGATCGTAAGTAGGGTCGTACTTAAGGTGGAAATTATAAAGAAAAATACTGAATTTCTGACTGATTCAAGTTGCTTCAAAACGTAGAAGGTAAGGAAGTCTTATAAGATTTAGGGGGAGATAAAGAACTGGAAGAGGAAGAGGCGGAGAAAGGGGGAGGGGGAAGAGGAAGTGGAGAAGGAGAAGCAGGGGACTAGAGGAGGAGGAGCAGCAGCAGAAGTGGGGGGAAAGGAGAGCTAGGGAAGCTAAGGAGGAGAAGAAAGAGGGGAACGAGTGTTAGGACAAATGAAAGGAAACGAATGGAAAAAACAGAAGAAATGAAAAAGAGAGATATGAGAAGAAAACTAAAGAACACGGAGATGAATCGAGACGAAGAAAATGGAGAAGAAAGAGGTTGAATGGAAAAGGGAAGCGAAGGAAGGCAATAGGTCGTCTGCTTCCTGAATAAACACAGCTTATGGCCGCGAGCAGAAGTAATCCAGAAGCGGCTCTTGGACACCCATGGCAGGCGGGGAGGACGGATGGGTGGGTGGGTGACCGATCACAGTGAAGGAGTGAGTGTCTGGGTTGGCTGAGGAGTGACAACAAGGGCGAGAGATGGAAGGAGGGGAAGGTAGAGAGGAAGGAGGAGGAAGAGGAAGAAATCTTGTGGGGGGGGGGGGGCTGCAGGGACTATCGACGACGCATCAAGTCTGTCACACGCTGCCACCAGGGTCGTGATTCTCCGTCTGTGCCAGCAGGAGGAGGAGGAGGAAGACGAGGAGGAAGAGAAGGAAGACAAGGAGGTGGAGGGGAAGAACAGGAGGAGGAGCGCCCCGAGATCTTCTACACGTTGGTTATCTCAGCTGAAAATGAGGCTGAGATGACCTGGTCCACCTGTAATGTGAGACCTGAGATGACCTGGTCCACCGGTAATGTGAGACCTGAGATGACCTGGTCCACCGGTAATGTGAGACCTGAGATCACGCGGGTACTGGGAGATGAGGAGGTGACGGGCGTGGCAGAGACGGAGAAAGGTGACGGGCGTGGGAGAGACGGAGAAAGGTGACGGGCGTGGGAGAGACGGAGAAAGGGGATGGGCGTGGGAGAGACGGAGAAAGGGGATGGGCGTGGCAGAGACGGAGAAAGGTGACGGGCGTGGGAGAGACGGAGAAAGGGGATGGGCGTGGGAGAGACGGAGAAAGGTGACGGGCGTGGGAGAGACGGAGAAAGGGGATGGGCGTGGGAGAGACGGAGAAAGGGGATGGGCGTGGGAGAGACGGAGAAAGGTGACGGGCGTGTGGTGGTAGTAGTGGAGTGGGATGGTGGTGGTAGCGGAGTGTGGTGGTGGTGGTGGTGGTGTGTAGCAGAGTGTGGTGGTGGTGGTGTTGGTAGCGGAGTGTGGTGGTGGTGGTGGTGGTAGCGGAGTGTGGTGGTGGTGGAAGCGGAGTGTGGTGGTGGTTGTGGTGGGTAGCGGAGTGTGGTGGTGGTGGTGGTGGTAGCGGAGTGGGGTGATGGTAGCGGTGTGTGGTGGTGGTAGCGGAGTGTGGTGGTGGTGGTAGCGGAGTGTGGCGGTGGTGGTGGTGGTAGCGGAGTGTGGTGGTGGTGGTGGTAGTAGCGGAGTGTGGTGGCGGTAGTGGAGTGGGATGGTGGTAGCGGAGTGTGGTGGTGGTGCTAGTAGTGGAGTGTGGTGGTGGTAGCGCGGTGGGGAGGTGGTAGCGGAGTGTGGTGGTGGTAGCGGGGTGTGGTGGTGGCGGTGCTAGTAGAGGAGTGATGGTTGATTTTGATTTTGATTTTGCCGCTACAGCGGCTACTTTATTGTGCACCCCACACTCATCCTGTGAGCGGTAGCGCAAAAGGATTACAGAGTAGGGTTTACAAAGGGTCATAATAATTAACCCCCGTTGTCAGGATATTATGGCACTGAATGTTACACAGTATTTCAATTACATTATTTGTTTAGTTCTATACATAAAGGGTAACTTATTCACAAATGCGTGAGTACAGGCGTGTGAGGCAGTATGTCTGGCCGCACACTTTGTTATTCACATTTACGTGAGAGGTATTCAAGCACATTGTTTATTTGGTTCTGTACATGAGAATTGATATCGTTACTAAGTGCAAAAAAGTGGATACAATCTTAATATGTCGGCTATCTTGCCATTAGAGATGAAGTGTTGCGCCATTTCACACACAGTGTGCTTGGACCTGTCCCTAAAAGGTTCTATCTTCACACAGTCGAGGACGTAGTGTTCAAGTGTGTGGCCATATGTATGGCCACACACTTAACATTTAGTTTTGTTTACATCTGCTTGAGGAACATCCTGCCAGAGGTACTTATATCCTAACCTTAATCTAGCGGTTACAACATCTTGTAATCTAGTGATCTTGTTACTTGCTCCATATACATGTTTCACTTGATGCATCTCATCATGGTAAACAATAGATCGACCAATACTTGTTTGCACTTGTCTACTTGCGTCAAACTCATGGTGGTGGCGGTGGTGGTGGCGGTGGTGGTAGCAGTGTGTGGTGGTGGTGGTAGTAGCGGAGTGTGATGGTGGTAGTGGAATGGGATGGTGGTAGCGGAGTGGTGGTGGTAGTAGCGGAGTGTGGTGGTGGTAGTGGAGTGGGATGGTGGTAGCGGAGTGGGAGGGGTGGTAGCGGAGTGTGGTGGTGGTAGCGGAGTGGGATGGTGGTAGCGGAGTGTGGTGGTAGTAGTGGAGTAGGAGGAGTGGCCGCCCAACAGAGTTTAGTCTGGCAGTAAATATCAATGCAAAGAAGGAGCGGCCAAAGTTGTAGAGACAGTGAGAGAGAGGGAAGAGAGGGATGAGGGAGAGGGGGAAGAGAGGGGAGAGGGGGAAGTGAGGGATAAGGGAGAGGGGGAAGTGAGGGATGAGGGAGAGGGAAGTGAGGGATGAGGGAGAGGGAAGTGAGGGGGATGAGGGAGAGGGGGAAGTGAGGGATGAGGGAGAGGGGGAAGTGAGGGATGAGGGAGAGGGGGAAGTGAGGGATGAGGGAGAGGGGGAAGTGAGGGATGAGGGGGAAGTGTGGGATGAGGGAGAAGTGAGGGATGAGGGGGAAGAGAGGGATGAGGGGGGCGGTGATCTGGGTCATATTGGACACACTGGTGCGAGACAAGGAAGTGAACTGGGTTATGGATGACGCTTCGTGTTATGCCGTGTTGTGTTGGTCACAGGAGGTGGCCAGAGCCTCGGCTACGCTCCAAGAGGCCATAACGCTGGACGGTAACGAAGAAAAGAATTGATTATGGATCTGGTCTGAGGCCTTGTGGTAAAATTATATACTAAAGTTTGCTTAAAAATATTTGGCGAGTTGTTCGACTTATCGCGTCCATAAGTGTCTAACACACACACACACACACACACACACACACACACACACACACATATATATTATATATATATATATATATATATTATATATATATATATATATATATATATTATATATATATATATATATATATATATATATACAGAAGCACAAGCACATAATATGCACACATACAAAGCCAAAAAGGCACATACATACACAAGACCGTATACCACGGTCGTGGACAGACGTCTTCCTCAGAGCTCTAACCCAGGAGCAGCCAGTGGGTACATGTAACACCCCCCCCCCCCCCCACCTTCTCTCAACCCCCAGCTCTCCACCAAGAAACCAGGTCAAGGATTGTTGATCGACTCACCACAATTGACACATAACGACAATTTCAACTCCAAAAGAATGGAAACAAGTGTTGACAGTGGAAACACCAGTGAGACGCCAGACTTAAGAGGGTGGAGGGTGATGCAGTCAACCAGAACCTATACCAGGTGAGACCAACGAAACCACGTGAACTGAGGCCGACAACACCCCGTGATCGTCCAGCTGTACAACACCACAGCTGCACCAGGGAGGGAGACAACACCCCGTGATCGTCCAGCTGTGCAACACCACAGCTGCACCAAGGAGGGAGACAACATCCCGTGATCGTCCAGCTGTACAACACCACAGCTGCACCAGGGAGGGAGGCAACATCCCGTGATCGTCCAGCTGTACAACACCACAGCTGCACCAGGGAGGGAGACAACATCCCGTGATCGTCCAGCTGTACAACACCACAGCTACACCAGCACTAACACCAACCACAGATAAAGTACCAGACGTTAGTTAACCTGTAGTGTTCACCTCATGCTTCCTCCCGTGTTTGTACTGAGAGCCTAATGTTAAGTGACCCGCCCCCTACTATACCCTGATGTAATTTACGTAAACTCTGTCCATTGTATATTTTCTCCCAATAAACTTAAATTATTATTATTAACAGTATTATAGATTGGCACATACACACACACACACACACACACAGACACACACACACACACACACACACACACACACACACACGGTATTGCTACACAGGAATGTCGACGGAGAGTAAACAGAGAGAGAGGCGCACGGAAGCAATATTAACAAAATGAAAAATACTATGTAAATAAACGACAACTTGCAGTATAGATCAAAGTATTAAACCGACTAATAACAATAACACAAGCTTATGAGAGTAGAGGTAATTATTTTATATTGACCTTTGACCTTTGATGACCAGGATTCATTTGATGTTCACCTGTTGTCTAAGAGATCAATTAGCTGTGAAAATTGAATAAAAATCTGGACACTAAAGCCATTATGTGACCTTTATACCTCCATGAACTTTGACCTTGAGTGTTGTTCGTTGTAAATATATAAAATAATACAATGTTTACTCTCGCCTCAGGTCAACCACCCGTGAAGATTAAGCTGCGTTTAGATGTGTATTGTAAACACTACGGCGCAAAGCAACAGACAGACATAACCTCAGGTGATCAATATATACCCCGAGTAAATCTTGACTATGGGATGATAGAAGTGTCTCTCTCTCTCTCTCTTGTTCCATCTTCCTTCCACCTCCTCTACCCTCCACCTCCTCTTCCCTCCACCTCCTCTACCCTCCACCTCCTCTTCCCTCCACCTCCTCTTCCCTCCACCTCCTCTTCCCTCCACCTCCTCTTCCCTCCACCTCCTCTTCCCTCCACCTCCTCTTCCCTCCACCTCCTCTTCCCTCCACCTCCTCTTCCCTCCACCTCCTCTTCCCTCCACCTCCTCTACACTCCACCTCCTCTTCCCTCCACCTCCTCTACCCTCCACCTCCTCTTCCCTCCACCTCCTCTTCCCTCCACCTCCTCTTCCCTCCACCTCCTCTTCCCTCCACCTCCTCTTCCCTCCACCTCCTCATCCTTCCACCTCCTCTACCCTCCACCTCCTCTTCCCTCCACCTCCTCTTCCCTCCACCTCCTCTTCCCTCCCCCATTTTTCACTCTCCCTCGCTTCCCGCTTCTTTCCCCGCCCTCTTCCTCCCCCCACCTCCTTCCCCCTCCCTCCCTCCTCCATACTTTGTCACTGGCGGCATTTGGGATTGGTGGGATTTGATAGCTATAGGCAGGACCTCAGGGCTGTGGGACTGGACCTCAGGGCTGTGGGACTGGACCTCGGGGCTGTGGGACTGGATCTAAGAGCAGTAGGGCTGGATGTAAGGGCAGTAGGGCTGGATGTAAGGGCTGTAGGGATGGGTTTAAGGGTTGTAGGACTGGATCTAAGGGTTGTAGGACTGGATCTAAGGGCTGTGGGGTTGGATCTAAGGGCTGTAGGGTTAGATGTATAGGCTACCCTGGACGGTGTAAGGGGGAGGTCGACCACCAGACGTTGCCACACCTAAACTATGATATATCTTATACCTTGTGAAGTTTGGGTACATCACTCACTAACTTTAGAGAGAGAGAGAGAGAGAGAGAGAGAGAGAGAGAGAGAGAGAGAGAGAGAGACTTCGTAAATCCCCACATCTCTATTTATCTCTCCATATCCACACGTTTTATTATCTATCTTTTTTTTCTCCTTCTTACCATTTCTTTGTCTCTCCTCTTCTCCGTCTTCGTCTTATCTCATCATTCTTCTCCTCCTCCTCCTCCTTGTTCTCTCCTTGCCTAAATGAGATGCCTAGGGCTGTGTGTCTCCCTCCTCCTCCTCGTACGTCTTCCTCCTGTTTTCTTTCTCCCTCTCCTCCTCCTCTCCCTCCGTCAATATATTTTCCTTCTATCCCCTTTCTCCCTTCCTTATCTTCCTCCCCCTTGTTGCTGTGTATCTAATTGTATATCCCCCCCACCCCTCCTCTCTCTCTCTCTCTCTCTCCCTTCCTTCTCCTCCTTCCTCCTCTTCCTCTTCGTCAGATACGCCAGAGGCAGTTCTTTGGATCTTCCTATAATCGGTACGGAACGCTGCTCAGTGCCCGCCTCCCTCCCATTGTAATTACTGGGGGTAAGATCAGGAGTGGTAATCCAAAAGTCAACACACACACACCTGGTAGCCTTCACGTGGGTCTCGCCAGGTGTAAAGGTCAGGTTATGTCGACACCTGCTTGTTCTCGTGTAAGTCTTGGTGGTGCTTACACGTTTGGTTAGTATATGTGCACGTTCTTGTTCGGGGTGGGGGGTAGAGGTGGGGGTTTGGG
This sequence comes from Homarus gammarus, assembly GCA_958450375.1. Classification (NCBI taxonomy): domain Eukaryota; kingdom Metazoa; phylum Arthropoda; class Malacostraca; order Decapoda; family Nephropidae; genus Homarus; species Homarus gammarus. The sequence goes on from CAUDMG010001065.1 coordinate 829,067, forward strand.
GGGTGGGGGGGGGGGTTGGGGGGGGGGTTTGGTGGTGGGGGGGTTGGTGTGGGTGGTAGGTGGGGGTGAGGGTGGATTGTTGTGGAAGGGGTGTTGGTGGGGGGGGGGGTTGTTGTGGGGGATATTGGGGGGTGGGAGGGGGGGGGGGGGCTTTTTCACCTCTTGATTAATTAAACCTTAAAGAGCCTAACCTAACCTAACCTGACCTGACCTAACCTAACCTAATCTAATCACACCATCACCTAAACTACACCCACGCCCACCTAAACCACACCCACGCCCACCACCTAAACCACACCCATGCCCACCACCCCCTGTACCTGAGGCCATAAATCTCTGGGGGGGTTCCCGGGACAGGTGGACAGGTAAGGCCATCACCTGTAATTAACGGGGCGACAATAACGTGAAGCTGAGAGATGGATGCAGGTGATTCTTGCTGATGATGCTGTGGGGAGATGAACGGTACCCTTAAAGATGGCCTGGTGGAGGGGAGCGAGCAGAGAGAGAGAGAGAGAGAGAGAGAGAGAGAGAGAGAGAGAGAGAGAGAGAGAGAGAGAGAGAGAGAGAGAATAACTTAGGGAACGTTTTGGGGTGTCAGGCCATCACGCTAACATGATAAGTGAGGTGAGGGGAAGGGAGGGAAGATAAAGGTGAGGAAGGAGAAGTGTAGGGAGGTGAGGGGAAGGGAAGGGGAGGTGAGGGGAAGGTGTGAGATGAGCTTCAATCCTCTACACTAATAAGACAATTGAGATTAAATGAGGGGAGGGAGGGAGGGAGGTAAGGAAGGAGGAGGAAGGAAGGGGGAAAGAGGAAGAAAAGGAGGAAGGAGGTAGGAAAGGAGAGAGGGAAGTATGAGAGAGAGAGAGAGTCAAGTATGTTATAAAGGAAATTAAATAATACGTCTTGTTTATAGGTAGGAGGAATATTTTATGTCCCCAGCTAGACTTACAATAAAAAATAATATCTTTCATGTTTATATAAGCGGTATTTATCTTTGGTGTTTACATAAGCGGTATTTATCTTTGTTTCCCATTTTCTTTAACAGGAGAGACTAAAGGCGTTTATTGTCAGGCATTCAGATGCTGCTTTTGAGCTGTGCGCATGACACATTCAGAGGGAAGAGCTAACACCTCGATCAGGCGTTAGCCTTGAGCAGCGACCAAGCGGCCAGAATAGCTAACAACCAAGCAGGGAGTTTCTCCCACGTACACACTGTGTAAATATGCGGATCATGGTCGCTTATGGAGAATATTTTGATTAATATTGAAGAGTTGTGGGCATGTAAGGCAATAAAAACTGTGATATAATAATAAAAGTAATTCTATAAACGGTAGTATATTGGATAGGACCTAAAGCAAAGCGTATGGCGTGAAAGAATTGAAGAGGATTTTGCCTAGTTGAAACCAGTTTTGGCTCCGCCCATTTTTACGTGGGCGCTGTCCGATTTCATTAGTCGCTGGTGAATTTTTGTTAAAATATTGTTAATGACTCAAATATGATTAAAACATTAATATCATGAATCATAAGATACTTTATATAAGGGTGAAAAAGTTGATTAAATTTCTGTAAATGCACAAATTAATACTTAAAACGAACCTGAAATTCGTCGTCTTGCGTGTTTATGTATGGGAACAGCCAGGCCCGTCCTTTAGGGGGGGGGGGGGGGGGGGAACAGGGGCGACCGCCCGGGGCCCCGCGCGTGTGGGGACCCCGCGGGACCCAGCACTAGACCCAGTGACCTGCTGACTGGTTAATCTGATCTGATGGCTTACGCCACCATCGCAACCGTGACCTTACCATCCATAGCGACAGTCCCATGGGGGTTGGTGGAGGTGGGTTCCTCTGACCGCATAATCTGACACTAGTGTGGGGCCCCGCAGTGGCTGAGTTGCCCCGGGCCCCCGCACCCTCCTAGGGACGGCCCTGGGAACAGCTGTAAACAATGTAGCAGCAGCGAGACGAGAGTGTACGCAGTGTGGTTTAAGGCTCCCACCCCGGGGTCCGGACCACCCACCTCTACAACGGCCCGATTTGGTGTTATTCTTATTTATTGTTGACTGATTGACTTTTTTAATTTTTTCTTTCTTTCCATAAATTTCTAAATATTTTCTTCACTATTTCTTTCCGTATTGTGTCCAAATAAGAGTTCTCCTAATTTTTTGGTTTTCTGAAGACTGTATTGCACAACAGTTATTCCCAAGACTCGGTACAATGTCGTATTTTTTAATGACAGTCCGGGAAAGTTAACACATTAGCTATTCCGAGTGTCTTAAAACGCCCTAACTCATCCCCATCACCAAGTCTTCACGTTCACCAGTACAGTTCAGTTACGTGGTGATGGTAGTGGGGTGAGGCGGTGGGTAACAGGCCTCAAGAGACAGTAAGTTAGCGGGGTCCTCCAGTGTCCAGGGCTAATAGGGGGTAGTTGAGAGAGAGAGAGAGAGAGAGAGAGAGAGACAATCAACTCATTCCTATATACCAAATCAACAAATTTCGTCTCACCAGTAATCACACCCCACCACCACCACCGTATTATCTCCACAATAAGAAGCGCTCAGTTGCCTCCATCGCGCCGTTCAACGTGACCAAAAACCGCTGTTAAAGGGGAATTTAATAATCGGAACACCGTGTCGACAAACTTCTGATGAGGTTATTGGATTATAGGATTATCCCTGTTGCCTCGAGGAGTTCCCTTAAGGTATAACTTGGGAAGAAACAGGTGGCGAGAATGAGCTTTTGTTGTGGTGAGACGTCGCTTGGGAGATGGTGGTGAATGAGTCAGACCAATCACTGTACTGAGGCAAGTGTGTGTGTGGGTGTGTGTGTGTGTGTGTGTGTGTGTGTGTGTGTGGACGGGGCGCACTCAGACAGTAATGATCTGACCTACATATTCACGGAAATAATTGAAATGTGGTGAAAGGGAATGACACCGAACTTCATTTGCTCAGGTCGGGTTGGATTGGATTGGGTCGGGTCGGGTCGGGTCGGGTCGGGTCGAGTCGGATCGGGTCGGGTCGGGTCGGGTCGGGTCGGGTTAGGTATAATTACTTAAGTTATGACTCGGTTATTTCGGTAAAGGGTTCGATGATTTGGAGTTGGACAGGTGTTGGCTCTCACACCAGACACCAGACACACACACACAGGGTGATGAGTGGGAGAGGGAGGGAGGGGGAGAGGGAGGGGGAAGGGGGGAGAGGGAGGGAGGGAGAGAGAGAGAGATGTACCTGACGACCAACACCAAAAGAATCTAAACAAACAACAACAAAAAACAATGACACTAGCAGCAACAACACTTACAAAAACATTTCTTACTGTAATTGTGAAGAAAAAAGACGCATTCACTAATGGTCGAATCTCAGTGGCAAAGTTACGACGCATTTCCAGTCATCACATTTTTAATAGAAAATGAAAGAAAACGACAAAGATCAAAAGAAGATTAATCACCACAGGTAATACAGTTTACCTGAGGAATTAAACACCTTAATGCTACCTGGAGGAGAGGAGAGGAAGGAAGGGTTAAGTTAGGTTAGGTTAGGTTAGGTTACGTTAAGTTTGGTTAGGTTAGGTTAGGTTGTTTAATGATAAATTAAAATAATAAGTAGTGTCTAATCTTCGCTTGATCCAAAGGCATTTAAGATACGTCGTCCCAGCCTTAGCAAGAAAGGGATAAAATCATCGTATGGATCTGTGAACACCAGGGACCAGGGACCAGGGACCAGGGCAGCAGCGGAGAGGATGAAAACTTTTAGACGTTGCACATCCGGAGTGATACAAGAGGATCAGAGGAGGAGGAGGAGGAGGAGGAGGAGGAGGAGAGGAGAAAATAAGATAGGGAAGAGGGGGTGGAGAGGAGAGGAGAAGATGGGAAGGAGTAGGGGTCTAGGAGGTGTAAGCAGCAGGTAGAGGCACAAGAGCTTGACGGATGGTTGGTCTGTGTGTCTAGCTGGTGGTGAATAGCCGACATCTTAACATGGATTAGAGAGCTACAATAGTTACCACACAATACAACAGTCTGGCGTTATGACACACACACACACACACACACACACACTGGCGTTTTCATACATTAAAGAGTATTTTTCTTTTTATTAAAGGGTCACCGAGGCAGTGTTGGTCTTATCATCGGAGAGCTGTGTGTCACTCCCGTCCCTCTCCTCCTAACCCCTCTCACTTCCCCTCTCCCTCCCTCTCATTTCCTCTGTCTACCCATTCCCCTCTCCCCACGTCTGGCCTTCTCTCCCTTTTCCTCATCATTATCTCCTCCTCCCCTCCCCCCTCCCAGTGACCAAAGATTGAATGATAATACACTTAAAATGGGCTGCAGGTCACGCTTGATTACATTAAAGTACACAGACCCTCACATAAAGGCCAGTGTCATCCACAGCTGCAGTAAAAAACACAACTCAACAAGCAGCTTTACAATAAAAGAAGAAACAACAATAAAACAGTTTGTTCCCAATATAGATTTTTTCTCCAATAAAATGTGACGTAAAAAAGATATTGGATGAGGCGCGAGGTTGTACGTGCGGCGTGGGCCTCCAGGGCTGCCACGACCACTGTGGCCCCCTGCCACGACCACTGTGGCCCCCTGCCACGGCCACTGTGGTCCCCTGCCACCAGGCCCCAGCGCTGCCACGACCATTATGACCCCCTGCCACGACCACTGCGGCCCCCTGCCACGGCCACTGCGGCTCCCTGCCACCAGTTTTGCCACGACCATTATGACCCCCTGCCACGGCCACTGCGGCCCCCTGCCACTAGCGCTGCCACGACCATTATGACCCCCTGCCACGGCCACTGCGGCCCCCTGCCACTAGCGCTGCCACGACCATTATGACCCCCTGCCACGACCACTGCGGCCCCCTGCCACGATCACTGTGGCCCCCTGCCACGGCCACTGTGGTCCCCTGCCACCAGGCCCCAGCGCTGCCACGACCATTATGACCCCCTGCCACGACCACTGTGGCCCCCTGCCACGGCCACTGTGGCCCCCTCCCACGGCCACTGTGGCCCCCTGCCACGGCCACTGTGGCCCCCTCCCACGGCCACTGTGGCCCCCTGCCACGGCCACTGTGGTCCCCTCCCACGGCCACTGTGGTCCCCTGCCACCAGGTCCCAGCGCTGCCACGACCATTATGACCCCCTGCCACGACCACTGCGGCCCCCTGCCACTGGCGCTGCCACGACCATTATGACCCCCTGCCACGGCCACTGCGGCCCCCTGCCACAGCCACCGTGGTCCCCTGCCACCAGGTCCCAGAGCTGCTACGACCATTATGACCCCCTGCCACGACCACTGTGGCCCCCTGCCACTAGCGCTGCCACGACCATTATGACCCCCTGCCACGGCCACTGCGGCCCCCTGCCACCAGCACTGCTACGACCACTGCGGTACCCTGCCACCAGGTCCCAGCGCTGCCACGACCATTATGACCCCCTGCCACGACCACTGTGGCCCCCTGCCACTAGCGCTGCCACGACCATTATGACCCCCTGCCACGACCACTGCGGCCCCTTGCCACCAGCACTGCCACGACCACTGCGGCCCCCTGCCACCAGACAGTCATGGAGAAGAGACACTGTCACCACCACTGTCTCACTCTTGACATAAACCAGTAATGATGTTGTCCCGTGTTGATGACCGCTGTCTTGTTCGGACGGACGGCTGGACGTGTAGAGACAGCAACAGTTGTCAACACACCAGAGGAAACACAGCAAGATTTATTCTCATCGATAATTGTTTTGTTGAAGATGGCTCAGGTGACGAGCTGATTAGTTAAGAGAAGAGTCGCTGGTGGTGTATTAGCAGTAACTGACGTGTTTACAGGAGGAAGAGCTGCATTATATCTCATGAACTGAAGCCTCGGTAGTGAGGGCGTGGAGGAGGGAGAAGTGCTGTGGGTGTGTGATGAGCGTGTTGAGGAGGTCACACTAGGTGGTGATGGCGCCCCATGGAGTGATTGTTGCCCCCCCCCCCTCTCCATCACAACCCGCAACTCACTCTTCCCTCGTCAGTTCTGAGGCGACACGATCATGTAAACAGACATCAACCCAGGAACGTGTCGCTGGAAAATGCAGAGGACGCAGCAGCTTATGGCGGGGGGGAGGGGGGGCAACCACACGTCCACTTAGTCGTCACGCCCCCCCCTACACAAACACACACGCCCACCCCAGACCCGACGCCCACACTACCCCCTCCACACACATATAGCAGGAGTGGAATGTTTACTCTCACTTCTTGTTGACTGAGACAATAAATTCTCTAACCCCATAAATACGATGGTTTAACCCCATAAATACGATGGTTTAACCCCATAAATACGATGGTTTAACCCCATAAATACGATGGTTTAACCCCATAAATACGATGGTTTAACCCCATAAATACGATGGTTTAACCCCATAAATACGATGGTTTAACCCCATAAATACGATGGTTTAATCCCATAAATACGATGGTTTAACTCGTAAGTGCGATGGTTTAACTCTTTACTTACGATGACTTAGACCGTTATGACTGTATGTCTTTCCTATAACATGAATTACTCACCTCACCTCCATCACTGTCTCTCTACCTGTTGGCTGGACACTACTGTAGTTCACCCTAACGACCCAACTACACAACATCCTGACGCTCACTCTGGCCCTAATCATCATTCTAAACCTCACCCTAAACCACCAGCTCTTATCCTGTTCCCTGACCCTAACTCGTCATCCTCGCCCTCATTCTCTCCCTTTCCCTAACCCCCAGCCCTCTTCGTGGCCCCTCACCCTGGTTCACCTCCACCCCTCACTCTCAGCCCTCACTCTAGCCCCTGACCTACACTCCCACCTCCCTAGACCCACACCCCGAGGCCCACATCCCACTGACCTACACACCCCCCCCCCCCTGGCCCACACACCCACCTCCCTAGACCCACACCCCGAGGCCCACATCCCACTGACCTACACCCCCCCCCCCTGGCCCACACTCCCACCTCCCTAGACCCACACCCCGAGGCCCACATCCCACTGACCTACACCCCCCCCCCCTGGCCCACACACCCACCTCCCTTGGTTCAGGTGACCCACTCTCACCTCTCCTATCCAGTATATTACATTTCCTGTGACACAACATACTCGTCTACCCGGTATATATCGCCTGTAGACACCCGCTGTGGTATCGTTCTCGTGGTGGTAATGTTTGCCCAGCACAAAACACGAGCCTTTGTGTGTGGGAAATAATTGTACCGTGTTACTTAATGGTGATCACCAGGCCAGCCAAGGTCATGTGTGTGTGTGTGTGTGTGTGTGTGTGTGTGTGCCTCCAATAACCTTATGACGTAAATTCAGGTCATAATATAAATCAGGAGAGATAAATCAATTTTAAGGGAGGTTAATTTTGACGTAATTATATCTGGTTCTAGAGTCCCGGCTAGGGTGGCTCTGTGCCGTGACGTCATAGTGCCAGTGGAGGGGGGAGGGGGGGTGACCTTCTCCTGTATCTGCTGTGTGAACCTCCCCAGCGGTCCTCAATTAACCCCAGCGGTCCCCAATTAACTCCAGCGGTCCCCAATTAGCCCCAATGGTCCCCATCTTGCCCCAGCGGTCTCCCATCTTGCCCCAGCGGTCCCCATCAATCCCCAGCGGTCCCCCATCTTGCCTCAGCGGTCCCCATCAACCCCCAGCGGTCCCCCATCTTGCCCCAGCGGTCCCCATCTAGCCCCAACGGTCCCCAACTAGCCCCAGCGGTCCCCCATCTAGCCCCAACGGTCCCCATCTAGCCCCAGCGGTCCCCAACTAGCCCCAGCGGTCCCCCATCTAGCCCCAGCGGTCCCCCATCTAGCCCCAGCGGTCCCCAACTAGCCCCAGCGGTCCCCATCTAGCCCCAGCGGTCCCCATCTAGCCCCAACGGTCCCCAGGATATATCTCTCACATTCCAACTTAAGTGTTCCTAACTGCTTCCATCTGCGGGGGCCGTGACGTCACACCCAGCATGACAACTTACCCAATAAATCTGCCTTCCTCCCCTCCCCAGAATCTCTCCCCACCCCTAACTCCCCTCCACTCTCTCACCCCACCCCTAACTCCCCCCACTCTCTCACCCCACCTCTAGCTCTCCCCACACTCCTTTATCACCCCCGTGGAGGAACATGACCAACTGGGCTGCTCGCCACACTCACTGAGGGACTCGCCCACGCACACCCCGCCCCCTCCCCACCACGTCTTTGTTAGCCCACAGCTTTTTAGTGGGTTTGAGGAGAAGCAACGTAGTGCCCCTCACCCCCCCCTCTCCCCCCTCCAGACCCCCACTACTCCCTTAGGACGTCAGATGGCGGTGGAGGAGGGGCGGTAGAGGAGGGGCGGTGGAGGAGGGGCGGTGGAGGAGGGGCGGTAGAGGAGGGGCGGTGGTATCGACATTGGGAAGGAAAGGATTAAAGGAACGGAAGAAGGAGGAAGAGGAGAAAGGAGGAGGAGGGAGGGGGGGGGCGTCATGCCACTATCAACCAAGGTAAAGTGGAAGATCTTGTTAAGAGGCACTTATCACGATGTTTGTGTGTGGGGAGAGGAGGAGGGAGGTACTCTCTCTCTCTCTCTCTCTCTCTCTCTCTCTCTCTCTCTCTCTCTCTCTCTCTCTCTCTCTCTCATACATCCAACAGACCTGCATTCAGCCCTACACACACCCACACTATTGTCCTGCCTCCCTACGTCACCGCTGACAATGCCGTAACAGAATCACAACACAACAATAACAACAAAAACAACAATAATAATAATGATAATACCGATAATAATAATAACAAAAATAATAATAATAATAAACACAAAAATATCAACATAAAATAATACCTCGTTAACCTTAAACAAACAAACAAAATAAAATACTATACAACGTTTATACAATCTTAACACTTGATACATACATACATACATACATACATACATACATCAGTCGTAGTGTGGTGTGGTGTAGTGTGGTGTGGTGTAGTGCAGTGTGGTATGGTATATTAAGACGAGTACATGACCCTTATTTAGGACAGATCTATTAAGGTCTCACGACACACACACACACACACACACACACACACACAACTGAGGTTAAACACTAATATTCCTCCTTATCCTTTACCTTCAAGCCTTATCCTCACCCTTATCCTTTACCTTCAAGCCTTATCCTCACCCTTATCCTTTACCTTCAAGCCTTATCCTCACTCATATCCTTTACCTTCAAGCCTTATCCTCACCCTTATCCTTTACCTTCAAGCCTTATCCTCACCCTTATCCTTAACCTTCAAGCCTTATCCTCACCCTTATCCTTTACCTTCAAGCCTTATCCTCACCCTTATCCTTTACCTTCAAGCCTTATCCTCACCCTTATCCTCACCCTTATCCTTTACCGTCAAGCCTTATCCTCACCCTTATCCTTTACCTTCAAGCCTTATCCTCACCCTTATCCTTTACCTTCAAGCCTTATCCTCACTCATATCCTTTACCTTCAAGCCTTATCCTCACCCTTATCCTTTACCTTCAAGCCTTATCCTCACCCTTATCCTTTACCGTCAAGCCTTATCCTCACCCTTATCCTTTACCTTCAAGCCTTATCCTCACCAAGGCAGACACTTTCTCGAGGACAGGAGACAGTGTCATACCCCAGGCAGTGACCAGGAGACTAAGTAGGTGTTTTACCACAGAGACAAAACCTTCTTCCCCGAGGCTGTACTGTCTGTGTTTTTCTGTCTGTCTGTGTTTTTCTGTCTGTCTGTGTTTTATTCTGTATGTCTTTACGTACCTCTCTCTCTCTCTCTCTCTCTCTCTCTCTCTCTCTCTCTCTCTCTCTCTCTCTCCTGGATAGATAACGCCTTTTGGGTTTCTTTCCATCTCTGCCAATCATCAAAACAACGCCAGGCTATTAAACTTCTTAGAAAAGTGAACTCTCCCCCTCTCCCCTCTCACTCCCCTCCTTCTCCTTCTCTCCCCCCCCCCTCTCATTCTCCCTTCGTCTCCCCCCTGATTTCCCCTCGTTACCCCCCCCTCCCTCACCCCTACTTCCCCTACCAGCACCCACTGCCCACAACGTCTCACATCCCCTCCCTCCCGCTTCTGTCACCCTTTCCTCTCCTCCACCTCCAACCCCTCACCCTTCCCATTTCTTCCCTTCCTTATTGTTCCTCTCCCTCCTTCTATTTCCTTCCCTCCCCTCCCCTCTCCTCTTCTCCCCCTCTTCCTCCTCCATCCTCCCTTTCTGTTTCTTCCCTCTTCCTCCTCCGCCCCTTTTACCCTGGGATTAAATGGTTCTCTCCTCCAGGAACTCACGCCCCTCGCGGAGTGGTCCCTCCCCCCTCTTCTGGCTCAGGCACCACTCCAGTCTTCCCGCCCACCTCCCCCCCCCCCCCACCTCCCCTCCTGCTATGTACGGCTAGGCTAGGGGTCACTGGGAAGACTGTGTGTGTGTGTGTGTGTGTGTGTGTGTTTTTTAATCTGACCACCACCTGCCTAGAGCCCCTCCTGTACACACGACCAACAGCCTCAGTATAGTGACTCATCTCAACGGTGTTCACAAGTGCTTCATATGGTCAGTATCTCGACTCATGGGTTCAGTAATTCGAAGCATAATGATCCCTTACTGTACACTGGTCACTTTCCTTCTTAAATTCAGAGACATGTTCCAGCTGTTAAGAGACTTGTTCCAGCTGTTAAGAGACTTGTTCCAGCTGTTAAGAGACTTGTTCCAGCTGTTAAGAGACTTGTTCCAGCTGTTAAGAGACTTGTTCCAGCTGTTAAGAGACTTGTTCCAGCTGTTAAGAGACTTGTTCCAGCTGTTAAGAGACTTGTTCCAGCTGTTAAGAGACTTGTTCCAGCTGTTCAGAGACTTGTTCCAGCTGTTAAGAGACTTGTTCCAGCAGTTCAGAGACTTGTTCCAGCTGTTAAGAGACTTGTTCCAGCAGTTCAGAGACTTGTTCCAGCTGTTAAGAGACTTTGTTCCAGCTGTTATGAGACTTCTTCCAGCTGTTAAGAGACTTTGTTCCAGCCGTTTAAGAGACTTTGTGCCAGCTGTTAAAATACTTGTTCCAGTCATTTCAGGAGCTTTCTCCAGCTGTTAAGAGACTTGTTCCAGCAGTTCAGAGACTTGTTCCAGCAGTTCAGTTACTTACCATTATCGACATTGTTATTATTATAATTGTCAACACACTAGCCAATCAGAAGAAAGTATTGCCGAGGAAATACTACACTAGCCAATCAGACAAGAGTATCACTGAGGGAAGACGACGCTAGCCAATCAGAAATACTCTCGTTGCCATACCGACTCTCACCTTTAAAGAGCTAATTAGACTCTCCATAAAACTGTCTCTGACTAATATATCTTACTGGTGTATTCCACGACCCACAAAATTTGGGAATTCAATTTGTGATGCAGCGGTGAAGGGCTTGTTAGATGGGACGACCATTGGCCACTACGACTACCACTACTACTACTACTACCATTACTAATATCACCTACCACCATTACTACCACTACAACGACCACCACCACTACTACTACTACTACTACTACGATCACTACCACGATCATTACTATGACCACCACTACCCCTCAATACTACCACTACGACCACTACCACCACTTCTACCAATACGACCACGACCACTACTACGATCACTACTACAACCACCACTACTACCACTACGACCACTACCACGATCACTACTACAACCACCACTACTACCACTACGACCACTACCACTACAACCACCACTACTACTACCACTACGACCACTACTATCACCAATACTATTAATACGACCATTATTATCACCATTACTACTACTACTACTACTACGACCACTACTATTACCACCACTACAACCAAGATCACGTTCCACAACCACTATACCATCGTTAACCAATACTAACATTACCACCATTACTACAACAACCACTACAAACACCATCACTACCACCACCACCACAACAGCAACAACCACCACCACAACAACAACCACCACCACCACCACCACCACAACAACAACAACAACAACCACCACCACCACCACCACCACAACAGCAACAGCCACCACCACCACCACAACAACAACAACCACCACCACCACCACCACAACCACCACCATCACATGAAAGGAAAGAAAAACACACGTACTCAAAACAACATACAAGGTAATTAGCACAGTAATTGAACCCCTCGTTAAACCGCTTGACCTGACCCTTAATTCACAGAGATCCTTACGATTAAATCATTCTCGTTACTACACTTTTAAAAACACGGAAAAAGAGCGTCCCAAGATGGAGTCAATGTTACACTGAGACTCTAACTTGATACGTTTACTTAACATAGGTATTAGTTGGCTCTGATGTGGTATTTACTGGATTGTGTGAAGTTTAAGAACCTCAGCTTATTTCACCTAAAGTTTAACCACCCTAAAATTAACCTAACCCAATTTAACCTAACCTAACCTAACCTAACCACCCTAAAATTAACCTAAGCCAATTTAACCTAACCTAACCTAACCACCCTAAAATTAACCTAACCCAATTTAACCTAACCTAACCTAACCACCCTAAAATTAACCTAACCCAATTTAACCTAACCTTAGCTAACCACCCTAAAATTAACCTAACCCAATTTAATCTAACCTAGCCTAAATTAATGCCAATCTACGATAACCTAACCTAAACTAATACTAACCTAATACTAACCTAACCTAACATAACCTAACCAAATGACAGAGGGGTGTATTAGCCTATCTCATGGCAATAACAATAATATAAATTTGGGTTAATACATTTAGTTTATATAATACAATCACCCCACTGTAATTTTCCATTAAGCTGTGAGGTGCCATGTGCTGTTCACGTGAGGGGATATTCCTCTATCAGTAGGCCCACCTTGTTAATGTAGGGTCAGCCCAGCCTCCCCTCACGAACCAGTCTTCACTGGAGTCTCACGAGAATCAGACAGGTGACTTAACTCCATCAAGCTGAGCCCGTCAAGCTGAGCCCCGTCCTTAACTAACACTCACAGCTTACAGTGTTAATTACGGTGTTTTAACCAATAGACTGTAAACCTTTTTTAGTTTATCAATAAATGGAGAGAAAAGACCATTTGGGTTTGTAACTTAACCCCTTAAGATAAAGGGAGCTCTACCCTAAGGTGGCCTAACCTCACTCTAAAGAACCTTACCTCCAGTTCCTCCTGACCTTTGACCTTCAACTCCCTACACCCTCCGTCACCTCCCCTCCTCTCCCTCACCCTTCCTTCCCTCACATCTCCTCTTTCCCTCACCTCCCTCCTTCTTCCCCTTCTCCTCTCTCCCTCTCCTCCCTCCATCTTCCCCTTCTCTCCCTCACCTCCCTCCTTCTTCCCCTTCTCCTCTCTCCCTCACCTCCCTCCTTCTTCCCCTTCTCCTCTCTCCCTCTCCTCCCTCCATCTTCCCCTCCTCTCCCTCACCCTTCCTTCCCTCACATCTCCTCTTTCCCTCACCTCCCTCCTTCTTCCCCTTCTCCTCTCTCCCTCTCCTCCCTCCATCTTCCCCTTCTCTCCCTCACCTCCCTCCTTCTTCCCCTTCCCCTTCTCTCCCTCACCTCCCTCCTTCTTCCCCTTCTCCTCTCTCCCTCACCTCCCTCCATCTTCCCCTTCTCTCCTTCACCTCATCCCCTTCCTTCCTTCACCTCACCTCTATTTTACCTCGCCTCTCACCTCTTCCTCCTTACCTCACCTCACTTCTCCCCCCTTACCTCACCTCTCATCTCCCCCCTTACCTCACCTCTCCCCCCTTACCTCACCTCTCACCTCACCCCTTACCTCGCCTCTCCCCCCTTACCTCACCTCTCCCCCCTTACCTCACCTCACCTCTCCCCCCTTACCTCGCCTCTCCCCCCTTACCTCACCTCTCACCTCACCCCTTACCTCGCCTCTCCCCCCTTACCTCACCTCTCCCCCCTTACCTCACCTCACCTCTCACCCCTTACCTCGCCTCTCCCCCCTTACCTCACCTCACCTCTCCCCCCTTACCTCGCCTCTCCCCCCTTACCTCACCTCACCTCTCCCCCCTTACCTCGCCTCTCCCCCCTTACCTCACCTCACCTCTCCCCCCTTACCTCGCCTCTCCCCCCTTACCTCACCTCTCCCCCCTTACCTCACCTCTCACCTCACTTCTCCCCCCTTACCTCGCCTCTCCCCCCTTACCTCACCTCTCACCTCACCTGGCCCGGTAAACGTTTTAAAGAGCCTTTAATGGGAAGATAAAAACGACAATATATTTTATAAGCTTTCCATTGTTGCTTGAAGAGAGTGTGAACTGCCTGGCCAAGATGACAACTGTCTGTCTGTCTGTCTACCTCACTATCTGCCACCCTCATATATACGCCACCCTCATATATACGCCACCCACATATACACCACCCACATATACGCCACCCTCATACTGTATACACCACCCTCATATACGCCACCCACATATACGCCACCCACAACTGTATACACCACCCACATATATACACCACCCACATATATACGCCACCCACATTCACACAACATTGAAATGGATTAGGCACAGAGCTGTATAAAACACTAAACGGGACATAAAAACTGTAACACTTTTATTGTTCTTTGGGAAACATGGAAGACAAACGATAAAACTTGGGAGAAGAAACACAAACTAACTCTCTATAGAAGTTACTGAGTGTTTCTGACGTGCTGGGTGTTCCTTGATGTTTGTGTTTCTGACGGTGCTGGGTATTGGGTGCTAAATGATGGGTGCTAAATGATGGGTGCTAAATGATGGGTGCTGGATGTTGGGTGATAGATGTTGGGTTCCTTCGTCCTCCACTGTAAGCCGGATGGGGGTGGGAGGCTCGTCCACGTACCCGGGATTCACAGTGATCAGAGGAGCGTCTTGGAGAGCTTTCAACCCTCGTCTAGTCTCCAGTCATGTGTGGAGCTGATTGTCCTGTCTCAGTCGCCCGGGACCGTGTGTGTGTGAGGGGACCCGGACTGGCAATAGCATCCACAGGTGAGAGTCGTAGGGAGGGAAGAAGGGAAAGAAGGAAGGAAGGAGGGGCGAGGGAGGGAAGGGAACACTTGAGGGGAGTATAACGGGAACAGGACTTTGCCATATGAAGGAGAGACAAGCTAGGAATGACGTGACAACTGTTAATACTGCCTTGTTGACGTTACGCCAGTAGACAAGAAGGTGAACAACGCTAGAAGTACTACATCTGGTTTACCTAACAAGGAATAATTAACTAAAGACTGAAGAGACGACGTAATAAGACTACTTTTCATCACTTAACCAAAAGGAGGAGGTTTGGAGGCGTGGCAGTGTAGGGGGGGGGGCGTGAGGGGTAAGAAGAAGCAGGGGGGGGGGCGTGAGGGGTAAGAAGAAGCAGGGGGGGGGGCGTGAGAGGTAAGAAGAAGCAGGGGGGGGGTAATACTCATTCCTATTAACAACTCACTACTAAAGAGAGATTAAAGTATGTTCTGAGTATATTGTCAACTGATATAACATGAATGACAGTATGGAGGACTGGAGAGGGGGGGAGGGGGGTCTATAGAGGCTGTGGGGGACGGGGGGGGGGGGAGGGGGGTCTATAGAGGCTGTGGGGGAGGGGGGGAGGGGGGGGTCAGGCCACATATATAAGCGTGGCGTCATAATGTGTGTATTCAGTGATGGCAACACCCGTGGGAAGGGAGATTCTTATTTCAGTGAGATTGTCCCCCCCCAGCTTCTTGCTATATTGTCTTCTACCCTCAGTGTCAGCGTCTTGTTATATTTCCTCTCGCCCAGTGTCAGCGTTTTTGTTTTACTCTCCCGTCAGCGAGTGGTGTCAATGACCTCCTACACAGCCTACAGCAGACCGCCCGTTATGGTGTCAGGTTGTTAGACGCGGCTATTGTATTGAGACAATGACCGTCATCAATAACAGAGGGAAGAGAAGAATAACGCACTAATACTGTTTAATGAAGACTCGTTATTCACACACGCCTCCATCCCCCCCCCACCCCAAGCCTTCGCTATGTCCCGGAGAGTTAGATTACATTGTCTACCACTCGCCGCGGCTCTGGATATATTTTCACATACCAGGGCTCTCGCTGTTGTGGTGGACTTCCTTTCCTGAACCCAAATTGTCTGCAGTTGAACCCCCCACCCCAAAAAAATATAAATAAATAAATAAATGAAAATAATAAAATAATTCTAACGACCTGTCTGACCCACTTATACTTTATCAACGCTCATAGTTATTTCTGAAGCACTTAACTCTACCAGTTTTAAAAGAGAGTCGCCTGATTTAAGGAAACATCTAAACTGTTACTGAGAACGGCTGGATATATTACAGTAGATGGAGTAAATACGTACAGTACAGTCATCAATTCCTAAAGTCCGTTCGCCTCTCTTCCTGAACCACGAACCCCAAGATTCAGATTCATGAAACCGAAGCATTTATGGAGAGAATAATGTATCATTCTACTACATCAGGGTTCATGAATCTGAATCTCGGAGGTTCGTGGTTCATAGGGAGAGGCGAAAGGACTTTTAGTAGTTGGGACGCGAAGGAACGAAGGAGAGAGATGGGTAAGTCCAACTTTTTTATCCCGGTATAAAAGTATTGAACAAATTCTTGATTCTCTCTCGAATGTTTGAAGGACTTGACGGGTTATAATGGCCCCGAGCGAGGGTTTATTATAATCTATATTAGGATCTTACCTTCACTGTAGCACACTTGATGGTCCTTGAAAGATCACTGGAACCGTTTTATCCTTGAGAGAGATATATTAATATTGGGTGAACTCTCCTCCTCGTGATCTGTTAATGTGGGTGAGATTACTTACCTCGTACCGGTACTCCCACCCAGTACTGGCGTCGTGGTAGTACTAGGTGGGAGTCTCGGTACTAAGACACCAGTAACCGGGTTTGAGTATCTCGTACTGGGTCTAAACTCATAATAATTCTCCAACTTAGTATTATATCTGGTGAAATGTAGACGTGTGTACCTAAACATAGTTCCTAGCCTTAGTCTGATGTCACTTGAGGGAATTTTAACCGATGTTATTGTTCCATGACGCTCTTTAATGCGTTCTTTACATGGCCAGTTACATGAAGAAACACCTAACTTACCAACCTTCAGTATTACGCCCTTGTGATCTTTACCACAACTTCTACACACCACCAAGGAAAGATAATTCTGTAGTTCTTTATAAATATATAGAATAAAAGCTGATGAATATATGGAATATATGTGTGTGTGTGTGTGTGTGTGTAGGATTGTTTAAAGTGAGGGTGGGGTAATGTAGGACACGACACAACGCGATGTGTTTTTGAAGTCTCTTTGTGTGTGTCGAGGAGGAGGAGGAGGGGGTTCGTGTGTTGTCATCCTCTCCCCCAAGACGCTACAGGGTCTCAGGTACGGCAACATTAAGCTGAGTTAAAGTGCATTAATACAGGAAGAGGTGGAGGCATTAGTGTAAGCCAAGCTATTTATTTACATTAACCAACGAGTGAATTACATAGAATAACACACAGTATATTATTAACGAGGTGCTGGATGATATTACCAACTCAAAGTGACATAGTGACACTCTATCTGTTCGCGTGTTAATGGTGGCAAAAAAAAAAAAAAAAAACGTCAAATGGCCGCCAGTGTCGCTCTGTTGCCTCCACCAATATTCATGTTGAATTATTTATCACCGAAATTTATGTCGACTTAACATTTCCAGATAAATTATCTTTTGGGCTGTGATATAAATGGCACGATGGCGTAGTAGTTATGGACCAGTGTAGTGACATACCAGAGAACCCGGTATGAACTGGTTTTGAAAGTCTAATATGGATTCTTTAATTTAATAAATGTGTTATGTTCCGTTTCGAGGACCACATACACTCAACACTGGCAGGTGGTAAATCTTCTCTTACCTGTTGTTATCCCAGGTGACGTCAAGACCCGCCGTGTAGACTCTTATTATGACCTCTTGAGTGACAAGGACGCCGGGCCTCGAGGGGAGACGTGCTCACCCTGGCGACCAAAGAATTCCCCAAACTGTAAAAAGAATAAAATAGTAACATTACACATACACATCACACACGATAATGGATTACTAAACTGTCGGTCAGCAAAACAATGATCACATTTTTCGTTCACTATTTCCCGCCTCCACGATTCTCCACCAGCCTCCTCCAACCTTCTCCAACCACCCCTTCAAACCCAACCCTCTCATGTACCACCACCACCACTACAACGTTGAGAAATATCACCCCCTTAAAAGATGATGTCCTATTGGCTACCAGATCACCGTCCCAGTAAACAACCTTACATAGCTTCTTTAAATCTGAACATTTGTAAACAATATGAGACTCGGGTTGTGGCGCACGTCAGGGACCTCCTTTGATCCTCTCGTCCTTGGGGGGGGGGGGGGGGGTTAAAAAAAAAAACAGTGCAGAAACGCTGGCAGGCCCGACTTTATTATATGACTCGGTTAGTTGTGGCTTTTGTCCTGCATAACAATGATATATATAAACATAAAGTGTTCAGTAGAGGATGGCGGTGGAAACTTATTATGCCAGACCTTTTTTCCTCATTTTTTTGTCATTTGAAGGATTTAACTGATGTGTGTGTTGTTTAGATGGAGAGTTCATGTAATTTTATGGTGGAGGGGAAGGGGTAGGAAGGGAGGAGGAAGGGTAGGAGGGGAGGGGAGGGGAAGGGGTAGGAAGGGAGGAGGAAGGGTAGGAGGGGAAGGGAGGGGAAGGGGTATGAAGGGTAGGAGGAGAGCGGAGGGGAAGGGGTAGGAAGGGTAGGAGGGGAGCGGAGGGGAAGGGGTAGGAAGGGTAGGAGGGGAAGGGAAGGGGATGGGGAAGGGGAGGGGACAGGAATGAGGGAATAAAACGGGAAAGGATAGGAAGAGAGGGGGTTAGATATAGGAGGGAATAGGGTGGAGGGGGATAGGGGGGGTGGCGAGGGGGTGGAGGGCGATGGAGTATCAGTATTAAAGGCTGTTGAACAATAAACTGAAGTAAATAACCGCGACAACGAAATAACAGAATCTACAGAAAAAAGGCCCTTCCTCCTACCTCCTCGATCCCCTACCCTAGCCCTCGATCCCCTACCCTAGCCCTCGACCCTTCCTCCTACCTCCTCGATCCCCTACCCTAGCCCTCGACCCTTCCTCCTACTTCCTCGATCCCCTCCTCCTAGCCCTCGACCCTTCCTCCTACCTCCTCGATCCCCTACCCTAGCCCTCGACCCTTCCTCCTACTTCCTCGACCCCCTACCCTAGCCCTCGACGTCCCCCTCCTCCTAGCCCTCGACCCTTCCTCCTACTTCCTCGATCCCCTACCCTAGCCCTCGACCCCTCCTCCTAGCCCTCGACCCTTCCTCCTACTTCCTCGATCCCCTACCCTAGCCCTCGACGTCCCCCTCCTCCTAGCCCTCGACCCTTCCTCCTACTTCCTCGATCCCCTACCCTAGCCCTCGACCCTTCCTCCTACTTCCTCGATCCCCTACCCTAGCCCTCGACGTCCCCCTCCTCCTAGCCCTCGACCCTTCCTCCTACCTCCTCGATCCCCTACCCTAGCCCTCGACGTCCCCCTCCTCCTAGCCCTCGACCCGTCCTCCTACTTCCTCGATCCCCTACCCTAGCCCTCGACGTCCCCTCCTCCTAGCCCTCGACGTCCCCCCTCCTCCTAGCCCTCGACGTCCCCCTCCTCCTAGCCCTCGACCCCTCCTCCTAGCCCTCGACGTCCCCCTCCTCCTAGCCCTCGACCCCTCCTCCTAGCCCTCGACGTCCCCCCTCCTCCTAGCCCTCGACGTCCCCCTCCTCCTAGCCCTCGACCCTTCCTCCTACTTCCTCGATCCCCTACCCTAGCCCTCGACGTCCCCCTCCTCCTAGCCCTCGACCCCTCCTCCTAGCCCTCGACGTCCCCCCTCCTCCTAGCCCTCGACGTCCCCCTCCTCCTAGCCCTCGACCCTTCCTCCTACTTCCTCGATCCCCTACCCTAGCCCTCGACGTCCCCCTCCTCCTAGCCCTCGACCCTTCCTCCTACTTCCTCGATCCCCTACCCTAGCCCTCGACGTCCCCCTCCTCCTAGCCCTCGACCCTTCCTCCTACTTCCTCGATCCCCTACCCTAGCCCTCGACGTCCCCCTCCTCCTAGCCCTCGACCCCTCCTCCTAGCCCTCGACGTCCCCCCTCCTCCTAGCCCTCGACGTCCCCCTCCTCCTAGCCCTCGACCCCTCCTCCTAGCCCTCGACGTCCCCCCTCCTCCTAGCCCTCGACGTCCCCCTCCTCCTAGCCCTCGACCCCTCCTCCTAGCCCTCGACGTCCCCCCTCCTCCTAGCCCTCGACGTCCCCCTCCTCCTAGCCCTCGACCCTTCCTCCTACTTCCTCGATCCCCTACCCTAGCCCTCGACGTCCCCCTCCTCCTAGCCCTCGACCCCTCCTCCTAGCCCTCGACGTCCCCCCTCCTCCTAGCCCTCGACGTCCCCCTCCTCCTAGCCCTCGACCCCTCCTCCTAGCCCTCGACGTCCCCCCTCCTCCTAGCCCTCGACGTCCCCCTCCTCCTAGCCCTCGACCCTTCCTCCTACTTCCTCGATCCCCTACCCTAGCCCTCGACGTCACCCTCCTCCTAGCCCTCGACCCTTCCTCCTACTTCCTCGATCCCCTACCCTAGCCCTCGACGTCGCCCTCCTCCTAGCCCTCGACCCCTCCTCCTACTTCCTCGATCCCCTACCCTAGCCCTCGACGTCCCCCTCCTCCTAGCCCTCGACCCTTCCTCCTACTTCCTCGATCCCCTACCCTAGCCCTCGACGTCCCCCTCCTCCTAGCCCTCGACGTCCCCCTCCTCCTAGCCCTCGACCCTTCCTCCTACTTCCTCGATCCCCTACCCTAGCCCTCGACGTCCCCCTCCTCCTAGCCCTCGACCCCTCCTCCTAGCCCTCGACGTCCCCCTCCTCCTAGCCCTCGACGTCCCCCTCCTCCTAGCCCTCGACCCTTCCTCCTACTTCCTCGATCCCCTACCCTAGCCCTCGACGTCCCCCTCCTCCTAGCCCTCGACCCCTCCTCCTAGCCCTCGACGTCCCCCCTCCTCCTAGCCCTCGACGTCCCCCTCCTCCTAGCCCTCGACCCCTCCTCCTAGCCCTCGACGTCCCCCCTCCTCCTAGCCCTCGACGTCCCCCTCCTCCTAGCCCTCGACCCCCTCCTCCTACCTCCCCGACCCCCTCTTCCAAGCCCTCGACCTCCTCCTCCTAGCTCCTCGACCCTTCACTGACCTACACCAAGGACGAGTGTTACTACTTCAACCTTGATTTGGCAGGGTCACTGTGCCTGTGGAGGGTGGAGGGGTGATGTGGAGGGTGGAGGGGTGATGTGGAGGGTGGAGGGGTGATGTGGAGGGTGGAGGGGTGATGTGAAGGGTGGAGGGGTGATGTGGAGGGTGGAGGGGTGATGTGAAGGAGTGGAGGGGTGGAAGGGTGATGGTGGAGGGGTGATGTGCAAGGGTGGAGGGGTGATGTGGAGGGGTGGAGAGGTGATGTGGAGGGGTGGAGAGGTGATGTGGAGGGGTGGAGAGGTGATGTGGAGGAGTGGAGGGGTGATGTGGAGGGTGGAAGGGTGATGTGAAGGGTGGAGGGGTGATGTGGAAGGGTAGAAGGGTGATGGTGGAGGGGTGGAGAGGTGATGTGGAGGGGTGGAGAGGTGATGTGGAGGAGTGGAGGGGTGATGTGGAGGGTGGAGGGGTGATGTGGAGGGTCGAGGGGTGATGTGGAAGGGTGGAGGGGTGATGTGGAGGGTGGAGGGGTGATGTGGAGGGTGGAGGGGTGATGTGGAGGGAGGAGGGGTGATGTGGTGGGGTAGAGGGGTGATGTGGAGAGTGGAGGGGTGATGTGGAGGGTGGAGGGGTGATGTGGAGGGGTGATGTGGAGGGGTAGAGGGGTGATGTGGAGGGTGGAGGGGTAGAGGGGTGATGTGGAGGAGTGGAGGGGTGATGTGGAGGGGTGGAGGGGTGATGTGGAGGGTAGAGGGGTGATGTGGAGGGTGGAGGAGTGATGTGGAGGGTGGAGGGGTGATGTGGAGGGTGGAGGGGTGATGTGGAGGGTCGAGGGGTGATGTGGAGGGTGGATGGGTGATGTGGAGGGTGGAGGGGTGATATGGAGGGTGGAGGGGTGATGTGGAGGGTCGAGGGGTGATGTGGAGGGGTGATGTGGAAGAGAGATATAGATTGGCGAAGGACAGCAGACAGATCCTACAAGCCAGCAGACAAGCAGACCTCCAACAGCGCCAGGAGCCAAGTTTATGACCACTTAAAGCCTTGTTTGTTCTTCTGAGGAAAATACAAGTCACTGTGGGTCGCTGAATGACGTCACTGACCCCCCCCCCCACCCCCCTATGTTACCTGAGCCATGGTGGGGAGAGTCTCTTGGTATCTCTTCACCACCACCATCACCACCACCACCACCACCACCGCCACCACCACCACAAAAACAAAACACTGTCTCAAAACAAATTAAATCACACTTGAAATATATCATCATCTACCCTTAGTGATTTAATAATAACAACACTCCATTAATAAATAAATAACAATATAAATAACATTACGAACCAAAGGTGAATTACGTCGACATTACGGTAATACTTAATGGGATATAATTACGTTGATATAATACATTAATGCAAGTCCGGATAATCTTTTTTTATACGGAATATTAAAATTGGCAATAATAACGTCACTTCCTAGGACAAAGAAAAGGAAATACACACACACAGACAGACACACACACACACACACACACACACACACACACACACTACATCCTTGACCACCGAAGGGTCAAGATGTACCTGGCGCTCCTCTCGGAGCAGCCAGGTCAACTGTTAAGTTGGCCCATACCAACCCCCTCCCCTGAACCCTCCTCCCCATCGGAATATCAACAAGTTCTCACCAGAAGTTACAATTTCATTTAGGAAAGGAACGGAACCAGTGTTAAACAGAGGTGAACAGTGGTGAACAGTGCTTAAGTCAGTGAGAACAACTCAACAGTAACAGTCGTACCCAAGTTAACCTTCACACAGTGAGGTCCCAGGTACCCAGTGATAAACGGCCCGTGAGACCCAACAACAACCAGCGATGTGTTAATCCGTCTACGATAGGAAGGCCTAAGACCAAACCTCACTCATATAACACCATCTGTGAGGGAATTACTACACCACATGTCCCTCATAACACCATCTGTGAGGGAATTACTACACCACATGTCCCTCATAACACCATATGTGAGGGAATTACTACACCACGTGATGTCCCTCATAACACCATCTGTGAGGGAATTACTACACCACGTGAGGCCCCTCATAACACCATCTGTGAGGTAATTACTACACCACGTGAGGCCCCTCATAACACCATCTGTGAGGTAATTACTACACCACCTGAGGTCCCTCATAACACCATCTGTGAGGTAATTACTACACCACGTGAGGTCCCTCATAACACCGTCTGTGAGGGAATTACTACACCACGTGAGGCCCCTCATAACGCCATCTGCGAGGGAATTACTACACCACGCCAGGTCCCTCATAACACCATCTGAGGGAACTACTACACCACGTGAGTTCCTCCTAACACCATCTGGGAGGGAGTTACTACATTACGAGTTTGCTGTTCAACACCTACATTAATCTGTATGTTCACTGTATGTTCCTTTACCTTTCTCTAATGAAGGCTTTTGTTAAACCACCAATGTATGTAATAAGTCATTTATGTCCAATGTATATTTTCAGCCTTCGGGCTGCAGAACTTTTTCAATAAACCGTTAATTATTATTATTATTATTATTATTATTATTATTATTACACACACACGCACAGCTTTTGGGGAGGGGGGGGGGAGGGGAGGGAAAAGGAGGGGGGGTGGGGGAGGGGAAGCAAAGCGACAAAGTACTCACACAAGGCAAACAGCAGACAAACAGTAAACAACAACAGACAGACGAGGTAAACAACAACAGACAGACGAGGTAAACAACAACAAGTCGAGGTAAACAAAAACAAGTCGAGGTAAACAACAACAAGTCGAGGTAAACAACAACAACAGTAGACGTCGCTCGGGGAACAATAATACGGGCCATCACCTCCTCCCCTGTACTCCCCAGGGTGCTGATGGCCAGTACTTCCTCCTCCAGGGTACTAGCGGCAGTAGTGGCCCTCTTACCCACCTCCGGCAGTACCTTACCGGGTGATCATGGCGCCGGGAACATCGTCTATACACGGCGAGGAATATATCCAAATTTTAGGGCAACGGATATCATAAAATACGTCGTTGAGCGAATTAGCGTCTGGCGATGTATTCTGTAAGCGCTGTTAGGTAGCGGAGGGGGGGGGGGGGGCCAGGCGATGGTAACCGGCAGCACGAGCCTTAATTGTTTTGTTCGTTTAACCCAGGGAGGGAGGGTCGTGAGGCTGCCTCTTGTACACTCATTACTTACAAGATTATTTTCGGGGGATTTTGGTTTCCCAGTCTGCCGTGTGTGTGTACAGTCGTCTCTCGTCTGGTAGCACAAACAGGAGTGTGTGAACGAGGATCCCGCTCGTGTGAACATCTTATTTCATTAACTAACTCGTATTGGTTATTACGGCCCCCCCCACTAAAGAGGTCATCTCTCACCTCCCCCCAGCTGACCTTGGTGTCTCCGCCAATAACAGCTGAGATAACACTGCCCACACCTGGCCAGGGTTAACGACCGCCTACTGTGTTACTTTATTTCCCCCCCCCCCCCCCCCCCCCGGGCCAATCTCTGCCTGCATTATTGACTAAAATATAAAATGGAGGTAATGACGTCATGGTGTTAGATCCCCGTGATTGGTCGAGTGGAGTCAAGGAAAATGCAGTTAGATCCTTGTGACTGGTCCAGGTCGCCAGTGAGGACCGCTCTGAGGCCAGGCGGAGGACACAGCCACACTGTTTACAACCGCTGTGGTGGGCAGTGTGTGTCATGCTTGACAGTCTTAGTGGCTCGTCTTGTCCTCCGCCTGAGTGTCGACACAGCAGCGCGGGGACCGACGACGTTCACCTTCAGACAACACACGTCACTGCTGGTAGTTACTGAGAGCTCTCCTAAAGTATAATACTGTGGTGGTGGTGGTGGTCAGGCAGTCAACCAAATATTGAAAAAAGTATGAAAAATCATAACATAACATCTGTATACATTTCTGCTTGTTTACTTTCGTTTTGGTAGCACTGATGGGAAGACCGAACAAATGTTTAGAAGCTAGAGATAAACATTTATATAAATTCTTTAGTGTACGTGGGGGTTCAGCCGTCACTCACGAGGGCCCGGCTGTGACGCCTGAGAGAATGTGGTTACCCATGGCAGTCATACATCATCCCGACTTGGGTCACCCGGGCTGGCTCAGCGGGTATATCACTATAACGTGAGGCTCACAAGGAGGTACGGCGTCATAACACGCTCTCATGTCCTGGTATGTGCAGGATGCGTGACCCTGTGTGCGCGCGCATCGTGTTGACTGTGTGCTCGTGTCCATCGTGACCTGACGTGATGGCAGTGTCCTAGCACGTGGTGAGGCGTACACACCGGGTAGGCAGAACGTGGTGAGGCGTGCACACCAGGTAATCAGCACGTGGTGAGGTGTGCACACCAGGTAATCAGCACGTGGTGAGGTGTACACAAACAGCAGCCAGTACAGGGTGAGACCCACAGCACGGACTCCTCCTCCTCCCACTTATGACGCCACAGGCAAGTTCCCTCGTGTTATTCTACAGCAGCAACACTTGATCAATACAAGGACGCTGGTGCCCCCCCCCCCCGTCCTACACTCCCGAATCCACACCCTCGCCCATCCTACACCCCGAGCTGGGTCCTGGCCCTGACTGCCGCCTACACATGCCCGCACTACGCAGCCAACACACGCCCACACCATCCACCCACACAAACACAATCCACACCCGTAGGACCATGAGACTGTATCCAGATTTTGCACCACATAAATATATCCACTATGTACAGACTTTGACTCACTCTGTACTATAAACACTGTGTAATACTTAGGGCCCCTCAGAACTGGCACCTGATAAATACCTTTTGTAATCTCTGCTCTCTTGCGCTACTAATATTTAGGGGAAAGGAAGAAGAGAAATTAAAGAATATCACTATCAGAAAAGAGGATGTTCTTAAGAAGATAAATAAATTAAAGAAGACAAAATCCCCAGGGCCGGATGAAATTTTCCCTCGAGTCTTGAAAGAGTGTAGGGAACAGATTAGGGGACCCCTCGTAAATTTATTTACAAAATCATTAGACACTGGAGTTGTGCCAGGCTTGTGGAAACAGGCAAATGTAGTACACATGTTCAAAAAGGGAGACAGAGCATCAGCGTCAAATTACCGGCCGATCAGTTTGACGTCAGTAGTGGGGAAATTTCTTGAATCAATTATAGCAGATAGCATCCGATCGCATTTAGAGAAAAGCAAATTAATCTACGACTCTTAGCATGGGTTTGCAAAGGGAAAATCTTGTCTAACAAATCTGCTGACGTTTTTTAGGAAGTCTTCGAGGTAGTAGATAATGACGAAAATTATGATGTTATTTACTTAGACTTTAGCAAAGCATTTGACAGAGTGCCGCATCAGAGGCTTCTGAGAAAAGTTAAGGCTCATGGTATCGAGGGGAAAGTATTAAATTGGATAAAATCATGGCTCACCGATAGAACACAGAGGGTCAGCGTAGATGGTGTTAAATCTGAGTGGGGCCGTGTAACCAGTGGGGTTCCCCAGGGGGTCAGTACTAGGCCCACTCTTGTTCATAATCTACATAAACGATCTAGATACTGGGACCAGCAGTGACATAAGCAAGTTTGCGGATGACACCAAAATAGGGCGGCAGATTAATTCAGGGCAGGATGCAAATGCACTGTAGGAGGATTTAAATAAACTGCAGGAGTGGTCAGAAAAATGGCAAATGAAATTCAACACCAGCAAGTGCAGCGTACTTAATATTGGACGAACAAATACTGTCAATGTATACAGCCTTAACAACATCAACCTAGAGAAGTCGACTTGTGAAGGAGACCTAGGGGTACTTGTAAGCCCGAACCTACGGCCTAGAAAACAGTGCGTTAATGTTCGAAATAAGGCAAACAGAGTATTAGGTTTTATATCTAGAAGTGTAAGTAATAAGAGTGCAGAGGTCTTATTGCAACTATATCTTGCGCTAGTCAAGCCGCACCTCGATTATGCTGTTCAGTTCTGGTGCCCTTATTATAGAATGGATATCAATTCACTGGAGTCGGTGCAGCGAAGAATGACGAAAATGATTCCGAGACTAAGAAACCTACCATAACAGGATAGGTTAAAGAAACTTAACTTGCATTCCCTAGAAAGACGAAGAGTGCGGGGAGATATGATAGAAGTATTTGAGTGGGTGAAAGGAATCAATAAAGGGGATATGGATAAAGTTATTATAATATCCGAGCAGGATAGGACTCGGAGCAACGGATTTAAGTTGGATAAGTTTAGGTTTAGGAGGGAGATAAGAAGGAACTGGTTCACAAATAGGGTGGTGGACGAGTGGAACAAGCTTAGCAACTTTGTAGTAAGTGCTGGAACTCTGGAAAGTTTTAAAAGGAGGCTGGATAGATTCATGGATGATAGAGAGTGGTAGTAACTCTCGACGGGAGCTGCCGTGCACAGGCCAACCGGTCTATTGCAGACTCCTTATTTTCTTATGTTCTTACCGTTCACAGGATGAGTCTGGAGTGCACGATAAACTAGCCGCTGATTGAGGGCAAAATTCATTGAATTTCCACTCTCTCTCTCTCTCGCACACACACACACACACACACACACACACACACACGTTGCCGTCATTACCGAGAGTAAACTGTGGTGATTGTCAACAAGTCGGGTGTTGTTGTGCCAAGGACACCCGCCATTAAGCATCTCATCTCGTTTTAATGTCTCAGGATTTTGAGGAAATGAAACACCTGCACTAAAGACTCCCTAAAGGAAATATTTTTTTGTGATATAAAGACGAGGAAATTAAATTTATAGTTTGGGTGAGTATTTTAACCTTAGTCTAGTCTAGTGTACATACAAAACCTCACACCATCTCCCTCCCTCAGTACCTCACACAGCGGCAGGCCAGCAGGAGAAACGTTCCACCATCCCCCACAGCAGCCACTAACCTCGGGATACAGGTGTACAGGTGTGACTCATGTGTACCTGGAGAACACCTGTGCTGGGGGTGTAATTGGTACTGGCTGTGATGCTGTAATGACTCTCAGGTCCCGGGTATGATTTTTTTGTTTATTTTTAGTTAGAATGTTAGATTGTAATGGTAGTTAGGGTGTTTTGTTGTGGATGGGGATAAACACACACACACACACACACACACACACACACACACACTTATAATATCAAGAGAGATAAGTGAACCCAAGAGAGAGATAAGTGAACCCAAGAGAGGAATAAGTGAACCCAAGAGAGAGATAAGTGAACCCAAGAGAGAGATAAGTGAACCCAAGAGAGAGATAAGTGAACCCAAGAGAGAGATAAGTGAACCCAAGAGAGAGATAAGTGAACCCAAGAGAGATAAGTGAACCCAAGAGAGATAAGTGAACCCAAGAGAGAGATAAGTGAACCCAAGAGAGATATAAGTGAACCCAAAATCGCTACAAATGAACCCAAGAGAGCTACCGCTACTTCATTCCCTCAGAACAATAATAAACAGAGATACAGAAAAGAACTACACTAGTTTATTCTCCAGAGTTTTGGCCATTTCTGTTTTTTATTGTATCGTGAACTGTTTGAAGGGCCATATTAGAGAGAGTGTGTGTGTGTGTGTGTGTGTGTGTGTGTGTGTGTGTGTAAGGGTTCAAGGTTAGTATGGCACCGATTTTCAATATGTTCTTCACACACACACACACACACACACACACACACACACACACACACACACACACACACACACCATGCCTGAGTGTGTGTGACAATCAATGGAATAACAAGCAGAACTCCCATGTTTTGAAACTGGTGTGGGGTAAATGACCTGAATTTTATCAAAGGAATTATAATCTGGGTAAAAGCTGTTGAATATGTAGACTCAAGACCCTGGCAGATGATCATAGACGGGGGGGGACTGGATACAGGTGTTTTTTTTTAGGGAGAACTAATGAAAACGAATGATCTACGTGAGGTAATTATGTGGAATGTGTTTAGGATGAGCAGTTGAGGAGACGAGAGATCTGGATATATAAACAAAGTGAGATTACCTTGTGTAGTGTTTGTTGTTTTGTCAATTAATGAGAGACACAGTTGTACAGGTGGTGATGTGTTAACGAGGTGGATGTAACGAGTCAAGAGGAGGCTCCAGGTTCTCTTGTTTACCAGGAGAGAGACAAGATGAGTGAAACGAGGGAAAGGAGGACAGAGTTGAGTGCCTGTTGAGGTAAATATCAAGTGTGTTGTGTTGTGTGGTGGACGAGGACCTCCCTCTGGGTCAAGGACAAACTCCCGAAAGTTATTAGTGATGAAGTTCCCCGCCTCCGTGTCTTCCTCGTCAAGTTAATGAGAATGTTGAATAAAGCCGATTTTTTTTTATGGAGGCTGAAGTCTTTAATTAAGAAAGAAGTGTCACACAGCAGCGTGTTGTTGACCTGCCTCCCTCCCTCCCTCTCCTCCTGCATTATCGAAGACCAAGATATTCTCTTATCCACGTTTTTGAGAGCCATCTGATGTGAGCGTGATGACGGACGCTGCTGGTACAGTATACACAAACACCTTAACAACTCTCTGGCTTCCTTAAAACATTTAGTTAATCTTGACAGACAAAAACCTTGGCGTGTGAACTGTGTTGTTATATTTGAAAACTTCCATGTTCGAGTTAATTGTTTTTCTATAATTAATTTCTTCAGAAGTTTTCTTTAGCCAATAAACTTACGGAGAATTACCTTACTCTCTTGACTCTACAAGGTGACACAGCTCCCTACTGAGCAATGATACAGTCAGGGTTGGCGTGTGTGAGGAGGGCGGAGGTGTGTGCTCCAGGAGGGAGACAAGCAACAATGAATAGTAATTTCCTTAGAGTTTCTCCAACCATCAGAGGTATGCCAGATAACACTGTAAGCTGGCACTCCACCACCAGCTGTTGGACCCCTAAAGTCACTCAGGGCCCCCATGACCTGGACCCCTAAAGTCACTCAGGGCCCCCATGACCTCAGCCACAGCCCGAGTAGCAGGTGTGGTTCAATGGTCACCCGCATACCATTTGCTCTGGTGACTGAGGGAGCCACACAGTCTGGCCTTAACAACAATCCGCTTGACGCCACCATGACCTGAGATACACTTCACCTGATACACTTCTTATCGTCCACTTCTGTGTTCAAAAAAAATCATTACAAGAATTATAATGAGAATGATGAGAGACACAGGTGATGCGGCAGGTAGAGTAGTTCCTCGTCACCTGTACTCACACACCTGAACACCTTCCTCATCTAAAAATAACCTCAGTATATGAAATCCATTTAGAAGATACAAAATACCTCCTCACGTCCACGCCATGAACTGCTCTCCTCCTTCCCTCGCCTCCTTCCCCCAGGTAGATCAAGTGGTCTGGCTATTGAGATACACAGCATGTCCTTAAGGGAAGGAACTTGTCCAAGGTAGAGTACATTACCCCATAATACGTCAGTCTAGCTGTGTATTGTAGACGAAGTAGGTGGATGAAACTCTAAGTCATGTCGTCAAGAGTCTGTTATTGAGAGGAGGAAAATATTTGTATTTTTAAAAGTTCCTCGGAAAGACCATGTGTGTGTGTGTGTGTGTGTGTGTGTGTGTGTGTGTGTGTGTGTGCGTGTGGCTCGTAATCTTGGTCAGGAAACTCCTCGGGGTAAGAAGCGTGGGTGCCGCTGCCGCCTCGTTGACCAAAACTTGATTATATATTGAGTATTGGAGGACTGGCGGGGAGCTGAGCCCCTAGGTGAGGACCACCGCCCTCCAGTTACTGACTGGGGGTGAGTGGCACACAGAGGGTCTCCTCGCCAGTTACTGACTGGGAGTGAGTGGCACATAGAGGGTCTCCTCGCCTGTCACTCATCAAGTGTGTTCAGCAGACTGCCAGTGAGTCGGAGAGAGGCACCCCGGGGCATCCTCAACTGCCTACTGACGTGGCAGAAGAAGACACAGAGGGACGTCCACACCATTTGGTGAAAGTCAATGTGGCTCCCATAGACCCGGCGGCCCGTTAGGGGCAGTATGGATGCAGCACACTGTGTAGGCCTTCACTACACAGGGAACAGCTGCACTTGACCGCCTTCACTTCCTCATCAGTAAAATCGGGTATCCATTTATATCTGGGTGGACTGGGAGTGCCCCGGGATAGAGTCAGTGACCTTTGGAATTTACAGTAAGATGAGTACCCACTTGGCCACTACACCCTTCACCAACAAGGATTCTCTACAAACCTTTTTCACTGCTGACAGTTATCCTTGACTTAATATAAAAAATTAACTGATAACTAAATAAACAAATAACAAGTTAGATGATAACAGAAAGCACAGACCCAGAGATAACTTTATTGCTTACGTTTCGTCACTAAGAACTTTATCAAAAGAATTCCTGAGAAAATCCTTGGTGACGAAACATGGGGAAGACAACTATCTCTCTGAGCCTGTGTTACCAGACGAACACACAACCATACAAGTGAATTAAGCTTCTGGTGAAGGGCAGATAACGAACACTTACCTCCATATACCACTTTCTTTCACTAATTTTTGCCAACTAATTATTTTCTTGAATGTATAATTGAATCGTAAGTTTTATTTCAGTCTCATTATAAGAAGAATACCTGAGCTTCCATGAGAGAGAGAGAGAGAGAGAGAGAGAGAGAGAGAGAGAGAGAGAGAGAGGAAAAGAGAAAGAAAGGGTGTGTGTGTGTGAACCGCCGCGTGTGTACAGTGTGGAGGAACCAGCCAACACAACACAACACAACTAGTACAAGGAAGACTACCTGGAGGACTACCTTAACGGACTACCTAGAGGACTACCTTAACGGACTACCTTTCACAAGTCATCGCCTGATACAAGTTACTCCTGTTAAGAGACCTCCTAAGACCACAAGACAGTGAGATACAATGTTAAGTTGACCCTCACTCACTCACTCACGTCAAGATGGCTGAGTCACTGTTTATGTTGTGAGGTGTGACGTCATTGTGTTTATGTTGTGAGGTGTGACGTCATTGTGTTTATGTTGAGGTATGACGTCATTGTGTTTATGTTGTGAAGTGTGACGTCATTGTGTTTATGTTGTGAGGTGTGACGTCATTGTGTTTATGTTGTGAGGTGTGGCGTCATTGTGTTTATGGTGTGAGGTGTGACGTCATTGTGTTTATGTTGTGAGGTGTGACGTCACTGTGTTTATGGTGTGAGGTGTGACGTCATTGTGTTTATGGTGTGAGGTGTGACGTCATTGTGTTTATGGTGGGGTGTGACGTCACTGTGTTTATGGTGTAAAGTGTGACATCATCTATGGTGGAATATTATCAGCTGTAGGTGTGATGCTGACAAGAGGAGTGTTGTCAGCTGCAGGTGTTGGCAGGTGGAGGATAAAGGGCAATTGTTACCTGGCTGGAGTGAGTTCGATAATTAGGGTCGTAATGCAACATATAAATCATTTGTAATGTGGCGCTGTCAAGGTAATCCCGCGCCTTGGCTCCCGACCAATCTGTGGAGAAGAGAAGAGAAGAGAAGAGAGAAGAGAAGAGAGAAGAGAGAAGAGAAACACACACTTACCAATCAGTCTTTTGTTAGGGCAGAGGGAGGAGGAAAGATGGCCGCCGGTCTATGATACATTGGTACTATCCCCTATACATAAACTTAACCTGAAAAAAATAAAAAATAAACGAACTAGACAAAAAAAAGACAAAGGGGAGCCTACAGATGTTAACCTCCTATTATTAGTGGCAGAGGTGGTAGGAGGAATAGCCAGGGTCTCAACATACAGAAGGCTAGGTAATCTCTTTCGCCTCTACAAAGACATAAGCCTACACATACATACCTACACAGACCTACACAGACCTACACACACACACACACACACACACACGGTCCGTAATGGTAATCAATCTTGCAGCAGGTGTTGAGACGCCACGCCACCTCTCAGTCCTCAACACACGTTCCTCCCATCACAACACCTGCGGGTCTTCCCTTCTTATTATAACAAACGGAAATGCATCACTATAGTCCTCTCAGCTACCTGGAGTTATGATCTGGTCCACAGGTACTTTTTGACAGGTACACAGGTATTTTTTTTACAGGTACACAGGTACTTTTGACAGGTACCAACAATGATCTGGTCCACACAAGTACTTTCACAGGTACAGAGGTACTTTTGACAGGTACCAACAATGATCTGGTCCACACAGGTACTATTGACACGATACCAAACGATTCATTCAAATATCCCATCCGTCTATTATCCTTTATCCAGTCCTACTTCCCAACGTCAACCAATCAGCCTCACGCACACATCCCTCCCAACGTCAACCAACCAGCTTTATCCAATCATATCACTCACCCACTCGTCTACCTACACAACACTCGCATCCACTCACTACATTCACTTTAAGGCAGGTCCCCCAGTGTTACATTGTACAGTATTACTAACAGCAACACACACACACACACACACACACACACACACACACACACACACACCCTCCCCCACCCCCACACAAGATTATTTTCAACTTGTCATACAAATATAAACAAAAATAATTCAAGACTAACTTCACGACACCAAGGATAACATTGCCTGGCTCTCCTTTACCACAGTGAGTATAGGAAGGTACCGACTGAGGCCTTGGTGTGAGTCAGTCAGTGGTGAGGTGAGGGAAGGGAAGGGAAGCCACAATAACAACGATGATGAAGAAGATATAATTGGATTTTTAGATGTTATGTACAGAGACGCCGGATGGTAATGTGAAGTTGAGAGATTATGAAGGTAGAGGGTATTAGAGGTGAGGTGAGGTTAAGTTAGGTTAAGGAGTATCGGTAAACTTAATGATGACATAAGCTGTGCCTCTTGACGCTTAGGTGGGGGGGACACGCGACGTTGTGTTATAAATGAATGATGTCAACAGAAACGACAGTCACTTGGAGTCCGAGAGTCACAGCACGAACAGACAAAAACAGAGAGAAATGCGCAAACGTGACGGAGACGTAATTGCATTTTTTGTATATTCCGCATGTGATAATATGTTACCCCCTTTACAAAGTTTTGCACACACACACACACACACACACACACACACACACTTCGCTAATGAAAGCCAATAGCAGTGAGGTCATTTGTAAATACCATATAGGATGTGGGAGGGCAGGGCGTGGGAGGGCGTGGCGTTGGAGGAACAGGGCGTGGGAGGAACAAGACATGTGAGTTAAGTCTATGGTTAGGTTAGGTTAGGTTAAGTCTGTGGAAAAGTTAAGCCAGCGTCAGCAGGTGTCAGGAGGTATCAGCGTTTCCTGCTCACTGTTAACGGGAGGTAAAAGGGGGGGAGGGGGTTATAAGGGGTGAAAGGGGGAAGGTAAAGGGGGGGGAGGCGAGGTGAGCCGGAGATAGTGGCGCCAACATCCTGTACTGAACTGATACCACTGCCTCGCTTCCTTTAGTTATTTTCACAGGTCTTTGATAAGGTAGTGTGCGAACTGGTGCTGTGGCTGGTTAGTCCTGGTGCTGCGAGGGGCCTAGTGCTGGTGCTGTGAGGGGCCTAGTGCTGGTG
The DNA here is from genome assembly GCA_958450375.1 of Homarus gammarus. NCBI lineage: Eukaryota > Metazoa > Arthropoda > Malacostraca > Decapoda > Nephropidae > Homarus > Homarus gammarus. The sequence continues at coordinate 863,839 of CAUDMG010001065.1, forward strand.
CTGTGAGAGGCCTAGTTATGGTGCTGTGAGAGGCCTAGTACTGGTGCTGTGAGGGGCCTAGTTATGGTGCTGTGAGGGGCCTAGTTATGGTGCTGTGGGATAACCATCATCAATAGCAATTATCCCAGACCTGCTGTGTGCTGGTCGTGAAGGTAGGGAGCGTTGGTTTGACTTGTTAATACACATATACAGGGCGATTGAAATTTGCATATCAAACAACTTGCTGGTTGGTGTAACGCAATGTTAACCTCTACCCCATGACACGACCTAACCTAACCTAACTTAATCTAATCAAACCAAACCTATTCTAACCTAATCAAACCAAGCCTGATCAAACCAAACCTGATCAAACCAAGCCTGATCAAACCAAGCCTGATCAAACCTAACCTAACGAGAGTAAGTTAGGTTTACTTAACACTTCCCTAAGCTGATCAGCGAGAGTTGAGTGAGGAAGGGAGGGAAGGGGTGAGGGAGTGAGGGAAGGGGTGAGGAAGAGTGAGGGAAGGGGCGAGGAAGAGTGAGGGAAGGGGCGAGGAAGAGTGAGGGAAGGGGTGAGGGAGTGAGGGAAGGGGTGAGGGAGGGAGGGAAGGGGTGAGGAAGAGTGAGGGAAGGGGTAAGGAAGAGTGAGGGAAGGGGTGAGGGAGGGAGGGAAGGGGCGAGGAAGAGTGAGGGAAGGGGCGAGGAAGTGAGGGAAGGGGCGAGGAAGTGAGGGAAGGGGTGAGGGAGGGAGGGAAGGGGTGAGGGAGGGAGGGAAGGGGTGAGAGAAGTGAGAAAGGAATGTGAATATTTTTTCTTCTCTTGACATACATTCCGTTGACCACAAGAAATAACAAGTAATAAACTAAAGTAACGCAGGTAATTCTCTCCCTAGTGTGTTGTTACAGATCTTTTCCCTTAGATATTAAACTACAGGCGGCCAACGGTGATGGTCGTGGGGAGACAATGGTTCCCTCTCACTGTTTTAACTTTTCTCGCAAATTTGGGAAACGTCCGGTAGTTCTGTTTCTCCTGCAGGGTGTGTGTGTGTGTGTAGCAGCGCGGGTCTCCTCCACCACGCCGTCGGGATATGTATATTCTACGTTGTTCCCGCCGCGTCGTGGCTTAACATCGTTCATCACGGGACTACTTAATGGCGGCAGATAGAAGGAAGACGTCACTTTTCTCCGTCATCGTCTTAACAACACTCGTTTAAAATTCAGCTGGGCCGTCATCCCCATCACACAACCCAAACAACTTTTATACAGAACAAACGTTTTTGATTTCCGGATCCTTGAGGTAAGACGCAGTGCGCTTTTTGACGCGTTCCTGGGAGCCTGGCAGACGGCGGCAGCAGTAGAGCACTTCCAGTGTGATATCTGGGCCGCCCACACCGCCTTCGCCCGGGCATAGTGCTTTCATTGTATGGATGGTAACCAATGGTAGGGCTCTATGGGGCAATGACGTCACAGAGTGCCAGGTGATTGGTGTAGTAAACGACTGCACTTTCGCGGGCACACCGGGCACGCTGGATCAGTCTGGCTTATAATGGTGAAAAGTGTGCCTGGGTGGTGGGGGTTCGGACTTGCTGGCGGAGGGAATATCCGTAAGTTCGGATCTGTGATACATTTCTAAACCTTGAATTCTATTGTGAAATAAACCGCTCGGTCCATTAAAATAAGTTTGAAATATTGAATCTGTCTCACTTAACTTTTTCAAAAATTAAGTAGAGTTCAGTTCATTGACTCCTGTCTTAGGTTAAATATAATATAATATATATCATGAAACTGTAAAATTACAAAAACTGAAGTGAATTACTTTACCTGTACAAGTAATCAAGTGTACCGGGCCCTAGAGCCATACCTGTGTCTACAACTATTAGTCCATGTTAACTGAGCTAAACTACCAGGCTCTACCCTTATGGTCGAGAGACGCCAGAGAGACACCCCTCAAGCCTCCCCTCCCCTTCACCTCACCACCACCTCCTCCTCCTCTTCTTAAGTGTACAAGTGTCTTATAATTTATCGTCTTATCAGAGTTACTGTGTTATCTCTCTACTCTCCATTTATCATCTATTATTTTGTCGGTGTATCTAAGCATCTATTGTATGTCCCGCGTCTTTTAGGAGTGTGTAGCGAGCAGACAGGCGCTACCTAGGCCTCCCTCACCTGCCTCCTACACCTCCCACCCTCCCTGCACCTCCCCCCTCCCTGCACCTCCCCCCCCCCTGCTCCTCCCCCCTCCCTGCACCTCCCTGTACCCCCCAGTCTATCCCTCCCTGTATTAAATAAATAATGCTGCAGTTAACGAGATTATCAACAGGAGGATAAGGTGAGATTTAATAAACTATCCCGTCTGTGTGTGGGTGAGGGGGGGGGACGTTTTGGTGTGTGTCGAAAATAAATATAAATCAATTAGTTTTTTGTAAAGTGAGGGAGTGTGTGTGTGTGTGTGTGTGTGTGTGTGTGTGTGTGGGTGTGTGTGTGTGGCATCAGCAAGTGGTACAGCACATCAACATGGTCGGCCACCAGCCTGACAGCAACACGACATCCGGCAAGACAAGCTGACACTGCCACCTCAGTGTTTCCCTAGACACACACAGCTGCTGAAGGAATCTGCTGACAACAAATCGTATTCAGGACTTTAATACACAGTCATCGGGAACATAACATTATGCAGTCTGTTATGCACCAACCAGAGGAACTCCTGTGGCTGTGAATAGCGTAAATCCCTCCAACACTGGAACCTAACACAACGGATTAACTCGCCGAAAATAACACATAGTATCATAGTAATCGACGATATACCTTAGCCAGGTTAACGATGACACACACACACACACACACACACACACACACACACACACACACACACACACCCTACTAACTGCTGACTAAGTAAAGAAGACACAGTGGATCTCGTCTGTGAGGCAGTGTTCCGAGACGGTCCCTCTCTTGTCAGGGCTTATATGATTCGCTGCTAACCTGAGGAGGGATTTCTTGACCGATACTAAATTGTGGTAATGTCTTCTAGTGAACGTGAAAGGCCGGATGTTGGGGGTGAGCGAGTCGTGGTGGACGTCAAGGGGGGCTGTAGTCAGTATTTGTATAAACTGTTTATTGTTCGTTAGAGTTGTCAATTGAATTTATTTTCCTTGTATTTGTTGTGTCAATTTTATGTTTGATGTCCTTGTCGTGTGTGTGTGTGTTGTACGGTGGCGAGCAGTGGAGGTAACGCAATATTGAGGAGGATTGTTTTTGACCCAGTTTGTTCGATTATTTTTTTGTCTGGCAATATTGAAAAAGTTGTCCCCTTTGATAGAGTATGGCACCTGACTACTGAGGTCCAGGGATATTAATCAAATCAACACAACAAAAAATAAATATTCAGCTGTATTTATCACATAGCTCAAGGCTTCTTTAGATTATGGTAATTTACAATATCTCTGGACGTCTGTAAACAAGGGTTGTCCTCCGCTTCCAAGATCCCCAAGGAGAGACGTGAAGGTCAGTGTTGTGTTGAAGCTAGATTAAATTTCTTATCTCCTACACCAGAGGCAAAAATATGAACGAGTTAACCTTTGAGAATCTCTTCACTGGTATTAACTGATGCGTGGAGTGTATTATAACCTTAACCCATTGAGTCCTGAAGGGTTAAATCCTCTTCCTCAAAGGGTTAAACCAACGTCATCAAAGGGTTAAACTACACCAGGGAACTTACGTATGACTGACACATTAGACATAGGTTGGGGGAGGCTAGGTTAGGTGAGGCTAGGTTAGGTTGGGGGAGGCTAGGTTGGGGGGAGGCTAGGTTAGGTTAGGTTAGTCTTCACACCTTTATGCCGCTGCTAAGAGAACAACAGCAGGATACTAAAGTCACAGGGGGTCGAAGAAAATGGGTGCCGGGGGGAGGGGGGGGGAGGAGGAGGGGGGGGGGGGGGGGAGGGGGGATGATGTGTGGCGCTCGCTGTCTCGCCCACACACCCACCACCAACGCTATCCAGGATGGGCGGGTGGGCTGGTGTACGCTCAAGGGCGGCCTCTGATCAATAATGTATTTTGGTGGGCAGGAAGGTGATAAGAAGGGGGGGGGGGAGGGGAGAGGAGGCTACATGACCACTCCTTAGCTCAGGTTAAAGACTCAGGAGGTCAGGAACAAGGCATAGTTATAGTCTCCCTTTGTTTTATAACCTAACCTAACCTAACCTAACCTAACCTAACCTATCCTAAGCTAACCTAATATCAATAACTCGTCTAAATAAAACTAAATATATAAGTTTATTTAATTATTTATTTTTTTTATTTGGGGTAAAATACGGATTATATGATTACGGTTCGGATTAGTTATATAAAATTAGTTCCCGATTACTTGAGACTCGAATGATTATTATATATCTTAGTTACAGTATAGTCTCAGTTCCCTATAGACGCCATTTTAGTTTTCATCTTGGCAAAACTGTTTAAGGGTACCAGTTAAATATTACGTCTAGAATAACAATAACAACCCACAACCACACCCACCACCACAATGCCACCACAATAATATCCCACGATCACCACCACTCCATCACCGCTACAGCATCATCACACCAGCACCACCACACTCCAACACCGCCACAGCATCATCACACCAGCACCACCACACTCCAACACCGCCACAGCATCATCACACCAGCACCACCACACGCCCACCAGACAGCCACAGGCGGTCTAATAATGACCTTTTTGTCATCCCTGGAAATATTAGTTTCCAGAAATCACTCGAGGACCCATCACTTTCTTCCCTATTTCCCGCGTCATTTTATTTTACCACCTCTCCTCTCTGTCATCTGCTCACTCCAACCTTCCAAGGCTTAGGGTCAGTTTATAACGGAGGCGGATTGGTTGGCAGACGGATGCGAGAAAAAATTACGACAATTCTTTAGTATTAAATCTATCGACTATCGTATATACATTCTGATATTTTAATGGCTAATAACTATTCTGTGTTGATCTTTGATAATTTACACACCCGAGGAAACCTGTGAAAAACTCTAGTAAAATAAATATCTTGGAAGAAAATAAGAAAAAAATATTACAATATTTCTGGGACATCCTCCGCCTTGCTGCGTGACGTCACATGGTGCAGAGGAATTTACGTCCCAGAATTTTTTCATTATTTAATGGGTTAATATCGTACTCATGAGGTCATTACCGTGCTCATGAGGTCAGTACCGTACTCATGAGGTTAGTACCGTACTCATGAGGTCAGTACCGTACTCATGAGGTCAGTACCGTACTCATGAGGTCAGTACCGTACTCATGGGGTTAGTATCGTACTCATGGGGTTAATATCGTACTCAAGTGGTTAAAATAGATGGAAGATACGATAAAACTAATAATTAAATTCTGAGGTGCTCTTGATGGCAGTGGCTCCCGAAGGCACACAGATTTGGTGGGAGTGACGTCCAAAATATTCATTGAAAAAGTCCCTTGGGTGCTGCCGGGCAATTTTGTATGGTGGACGAACAGCGGCGCGGAACCCGAACACTATTTTTGTTTTTAATATGGTGATGGGGGGAACTGTGTGTGTGTGTGTGTGTGTGTGTGTGTGTGTGTGTGTGTGTGTGTGTGTTTTATAGTAGCAGTAGAGTAAGTAATCAGTACGTGTTTGTATTACGGTAAAAAAAAAAAATACTGTTGGACAATTTTGGTACATGTTAACTGAAAAGACTAACATCAAAAGATTTGTTGGCTATTTTTTTGTACCAGACTCACATATGTTCCTCTTATTTTTAACTGTTGCACCGCGCATAAAAGTCACAGAAAATATATGATTTCTTTATGACTACAGGTTAAATTATCATATTAGCCTTGTGGTCGATGGCGGGATAATAACAACATTAGAAGAGTTATTCCTTAAATGTGGTTTGTTTTCTCCCTTAATATAAAAAAAATATAGAAAACGAAGATTAATGACAGACTATTCAACACGACATAATTGAGATTAACGTGTAGGACAGAGGGTTAGGTTAAGTTTGGGATAATTAACATATATATACTCAGACAGAAATAGGTTTAAAGATCCAGACAATGGTTCACACGTAAACATGAGACAGTGATCCCTGAAGGACGTAAAATATCCTTGCAAGGGCCAGAAAATTCACCAGTAAAACGATACAGTATCCACGAAGGAGAAGGTTCGTCACGCGCCCATCAGAGAATAGTTTTAGGAGTATTTCGGTGTCAACACAATCTGGGTGGAGTGTTTGATCAAATGTATTTACACACAGAATCCAACATGAGAGGCGCGCGATTAGTTTCGTTTAATACTAATTTATACCAATATTGGCAAGTAAACCGTAATCATCATTTAGAAAATATTTTGAGATTCGAGTTTGATATTTTGATATTTAGTGAAGTAGTGACTAACCTTTACAACCTTCCCTGGCACCGTTTACCACTTGTGTGTGTGTGGTTCCTATACCCGTGAGTGATGGAAATGAGCTCGCAATTAGTAGTGACTGGCATTGCAATCAACAGTTACGTAAGTTGGCTGGAATTGCACCAGGCATGAGCATATAGCGGTCTTCAGAAGGTGCACTGGGGTTCTAACATAAGTAAAGAGTAATCAAAGAAAGACTGAATGCGGCAAAAGACTGTATGTACTAATTTCTCCCCGACATTCCTGCAGTTGAGAGAGAACGAACCAAATGAACTGAACCAACAGGGAGAACTTTAATAAACCTACTTATTTATGTTTTCACGATGGGTTTATTATTTATATATGTATTTTTTTTTTAAGATTTGTATCGAGGTTTGTTTTTCATAGTGGTGATATAAAGATGAGAGCAATGGTTAAAAAAAATACGAATGGTAGTGCGTGAGGTATTTATGTGTTATATTCCCACAATAAAATGATGAAACTCTACAAATTACTTACACAAGAGAAAGAAATAGTGTATACTCTCACAACAAAAATACCAGGATTAATTAAGGCTCTTGCTGTTAGTTTAGTTCGTTAAGTTTGTTTTCGAGTTTCAGGAGACTCCCTGGCTGGCGCTCCACACCTACCTCGCCATTCTGGTGATACTCAACACAAACAACTAAATTTAATTCCCTACAAGAATCAGAAGACTAGTGGACTCTGTAGAACGGAGTTAAGAGGTCTGGCGCGGCACAAGTACATTTAAATTTAAGGATCTAGAATATTTTTTGTTGAGAGAAAGGTTCGTTTCCCACACAGACACAGTGACTTTGTTTTGTTTTGACGTCTGGTGTTGTACATCATCTTCACCGTCTTCTACCATTAAGGAAAAGTCAGAACTAAACAAACCTGATGATCACGGGCTTCATATCATTAACGGAACGCTGGAATTAAGCTGACAAAAATGGGGAACTATTCCTTCAGACGAGAACTTAGCACTTGCAGATATTACCAATTATACAGTTTTAACTCTGGCACCAGGAGCAGTTTCCCTCTGATAACATAACTTTCTGGCACAAAAAATCTCGATGACACGACCCAGGTTGTGTAACAACCCTGTGACGAGTTTTTGAGTCGAGATAACACGGCGTAGCGTCGAGGGAGTGAGGCGTGTGGCGTGGCGGCCTTACCAGGAGGTGGGTTACGTCTCTCTCAGCCTCGCCACTTTATGACGAGCTGCTCGTTATTTCCAGGTGATAAACACGGCAGCTAAATCACAGCGACGCTCGTAATAGTTCCAGGTTATAAACCTTGAATTTATAACACGGTTAAGAAAGTTGTAATCTTATTTCTTAATGTATAAACAAGGAGGCTGGAGTACCTGTGGTTATGTTCATGGCTGCACTGGTAGTGCTAAGTGAAAATCAAAGAGCCAAGCCGTAAACAATGATGGTGATAGGAACAGGAGTGTGTGGGGGAATTAAGATGTAGGCTTCCACTTTTTAGTAATAGTAAGACACGATACGATATGTTGTTGAGTATAAACACGGCAGCTACTTTACAGTAACCTGGTTATTCCACTTGTTACCATTACCTTTAGGTATTACTCTCTGATTCCAGTTAACACATCACTTGTTACTGCTGATGTTATGGTGATCGTCATGGGTTGTGTTGTCCTACCCACACAACCCAACTCCAATGTTTGTTTTACGGGAGATGAGACACCAGGTGAGCCGTGACTCCCTCATCACTATTTCATGAGTGGGTAATGTGAGCCAGTCTATGGGGGGGGCAGACCCTAGACCATGGGTTAATCAAGACCTTCTCCTCCCATGTCTTGAGGAAACGGCACAACACAGAGTCCTTTACCTGTGTACTGTCAGTGAAAAGAGACTATGCTAACCCAAGGTTTTGTTATTCCCCGTGTAAAGATCACGTGTGAAAGCCTGGTTGCAATAAGAGCGATCCAGGCTGGCAGTGGATGTATCACTTGAGGAATTGAGGCTCTGTTAAGTCATGCCCATAGTAGAGTAATCATATGTGCGTCTCCAGGTTGAAAATTACCCTCTTTAAGAAGATTAATTTTATTACGGCGTGAACGTGAGTGACTCGTATATCCATGCAAATCGTAAATCATTGTATGGAAGCTTGACAAATAAATGTAAGTACAATTATCTGCCCGTATCTGTGATCCTATCTTATTATTACTAAAGGTAATGACTGATTGGTTATGATAAAGTATAACCAATAACTTAGATGGATGTTGATAATTAATGGAATTCATTAAATCATCATTTATCAAGTATAAATCATGGAATATCGGGTGGTGGAGTGAACTTCTACGTAAGATACATTCTCATTTATAACTAACCAGTGTTAAGGTATCGAACTCAACGGTAAGAAGTTAAGAAACACATAATATTATATCCATCCAGACATATAACAGCGACAGTGATTTACTAATTGGTGTTCAAGTAAGGAAGAGCAGCCGGCCTCCTCCCTCGGGTCTGCGGCCACTACAGGTATCGCCTCACATCATTAAACTTAATTAATTAATGAGAGCGGCAGCGGTGGTGGTGGTGGCGACGAGCTCTCAGAGACTCACACCTCTAGATAATGAGTTGACGGGTTACTGATTACGGAATCACTTTGGGACTTATCTTGACCCTCAGGCCGATATCACGAGTGGTATTTGATTTACATATTTGTGTGTGTGTGTGTGTGTGTGTGTGTGTGTGTGTGTGTGTGTGTGTGTGTGTGTGTTCCTCTTCGTTAAAATTTCAAATTATCATAAATTCTAAAATTTCTTAACCCAACTAGTAGTAAATAATTTATATTACTATATTCATTAATGACAAATGTTATTATTAACTTGACTCTGAAAACGACGAGTAATATAATATAACACACATAGATAACTCTTAATCAGAAACGTTATTTATGTGTTTTGTTGTCGTGTTATCAGTGTTATAAATCGAGTCTTAACCCAGAGCATCAGTGTGCAGGTGTTATCAAGGGGTTCACGGCGCTGTCTCCACTGTTGACAGGACGCCTGCTGAAATAATGTCACGCGGTTGTTAATATTTACACACACCAAAAAATATAATTATTTGTATTCCTGGTGAAGTAGACGTTCCAGAGATGATTTCAGTTTAAATTGAATTAAACCTCTTAGTACGATGCGTTAAATTATTATATAAGTTTGTTTATTTCTTCAAGTTTGATGATAAGGTATGGGAGGGGTTAAGTCACTGTGCTTAGGGGGTTAAGAATGGTAGGTGAAAAGCCTACTTGTTATGACATACAGAGGGGGGGGGGGAGGAATGAAAGGGAATCTGAATATTGAAGCGGACAGTAAGTAGTTTATTGTGCACCATGGAGAGAGAGAAGGTGATGAGGTGTAGGGGGAAGGAGTGTCGGGTCACTAGCACAGAGACCAGAACTCACTCCAAGTTTAGGATAATGGAACTGAGGTGTGAGTGTATGGGGGGGGGGTGCAGTGCCTCGTTAAGGTGGAACCATTGGCCGGGGAAGATAAGGGAGGGAGTCAGTGTAGTGTAGGAGGCAGCAACAGTAGTGGTGGGTGTCCTCTCTTACCATGGACACTAACACGGGTCTCTCCTCTACAGCCAGCCGCCTCCTGCGACGTAAAATACCCCAGAGCGGCCACCTCATGCTGCCTAAGAGGATGTGGATGCAGACCGTCCCCACACAGGTGAGTCCTTAACACACCTGATGCCCCACACAGGTGAGTCCTTACACCTGATGCCCCCACACAGGTGAGTCCTTACACCTGATGCCCCCACACAGGTGAGTCCTTAACACACCTGATGCCCCCACACAGGTGAGTCCTTAACACACCTGATGCCCCCACACAGGTGAGTCCTTAACACACCTGATGCCCCCACACAGGTGAGTCCTTAACACACCTGATGCCCCCACACAGGTGAGTCCTTAACACACCTGACGTCCCCTACACAGGTGAGTCCTTATCAGCTAATTACACAAAGGAATTCATTTTTGTTGTGTTAATGGATCAATAATATGGTTCGTGTTCGAATCTTATAAACGAGGTAGGTCTAACGGGTGAATTATACGAGGTTTTGATTGGTGAGAGCTGTAGCGGAGGTGTGAGCCAAGGGGTGATGGATGAGTGACTGATGAATGGGTGACTGAAGGATGAAGGATGAGCGACTGTAGGATGATGGATGAGTGACTGAAGGATGAAGGGTGAGCGAGTGAAGGATGAGTGATTGAGCATCTGGTGGGAGGATAAATAGACAGGTAGACAAAGACAGGTATACAGGTGAAGACAGGTAGACAGGTACCAAATAATATGAGGACTGAGGGTATTTCTGTCATTTCCCCTTAACACATGTCATTACACACTGACAGGTAACTAGGCACCTGAGGTATATGTGTATGTTAATTACCAGCAGCGTGTAACCCTTGATAGTATAGCTGTGGTGGTGTGGTTGAAGGTGTGGTTGTAGGTGTGGTTGTAGGTGTGATTGTGACAGTGAACCACATTAATGTGTATTTGCTCAGCCTCCCGCGACTGCAATATGGTGTGTGTGTGTGTGTGTGTGTGTGTGTGTGTAAGCTTAACCCAGTTGTCTAACAGATAATGGCTGTCACTTGTAATTGTCATGTGGAATAATTGTGGTGATAATAGTGGCCGGCCAACTTGGGGATAAGACAGGTGTGTGGTAGTGATGGTAGTAGTGGTGGTAGTAGTACATACTAACATAGCGTCTATGGCGCAGGACTGTGAGGTGGTGGTGGTGATGGCTGGCGGCACGAGGGAGACGACGCTACAGTGGCTTTTGACGAGGCTCAAGACTCGCCTGCCGGAGCTAACTGTATGTGTCAAGAACCACGCCGCCACGAACTCCTACGCCCTCTACCTCTCCGCTTCCTACGACGGGTAAGTACCTCAAATAGAACTCCCCTTTTCAGATACACGATTGGATGTTCCGGTCACTCTGATTCAACCCTCTTTCTGTTGTCGGTACAAATCTATCTAAATGGATCGAACACCTTGTCACCGCTGCCGCCACACTGTGCTCTTCACCGCCTGTGTAACTTGTAGACTCTGGCGCCATCATATCACGAGAGGCATCTGTGACAGCTTCATTATATTGATGTATTGGTTTGTTTACATTCTGACGAGGGGTACACAATGGCGCCGAGACGGACATTTGTAATATGTCAAGCACCTGCCGCTGTTATTATCTTTCATCATCGCCTTCGTCGGTATTTCTTCTTGTTAGTAGAATTCGTTGTCTGTGTTCTCTAGTCTGTGTTCTTTGTCTGTGTTCTTTGTCTGTGTTCTTTGTCTGTGTTCTCTAGTCTGTGTTCTCTAGTCTGTGTCGTCACTTGTCTTTTGAATACATATCTGTCTAAACCATGTGTGTATGTTTTCCTGTCTGTTTTACTTGAATGATCCTTGACTGTCCGTCTTATCGTCTGTCTTAAAGCCTCGTTGGTGTGTCCTCTTTAGGTGTCCTGAGTCTGTGCCGTGTGTGTCCTTTTTCTAGACTCCACATACAAGAACGCTCCACATACAAGAAGGCTCCACATACAAGGCTCCAACACACACGAAGCTCCAACACACACACGAGGCTCCAACACACACAAGGCTCCAACACACACACGAGGCTCCAACACACACAAGGCTCCAACACACACAAGGCTCCAACACACACAAGGCTCCAACACACACGAGGCTCCAACACACACACGAGGCTCCAACACACACAAGGCTCCAACACACACACGAGGCTCCAACACACACGAGGCTCCAACACACACAAGACTCCAACACACACGAGGCTCCAACACACACAAGGCTCCAACACACACGAGGCTCCAACACACACAAGGCTCCAACACACACAAGGCTCCAACACACACGAGGCTCCAACACACACGAGGCTCCAACACACACGAGGCTCCAACACACACGCAGGCTCCAACACACACGAGGCTCCAACACACACGAGGCTCCAACACACACGAGGCTCCAACACACACGAGGCTCCAACACACACAAGGCTCCAACACACACAAGGCTCCAACACACACAAGGCTCCAACACACAGACGAGGCTCCAACACACAAGGCTCCAACACACACGAGGCTCCAACACAAACACGAGGCTCCAACACACACAAGGCTCCAACACACACCAGGCTCCAACACACACTATGAGGCTCCAAAGAGATGCAGGTTTCAGTGATGGATGCAAGTGCTCCTTCCTAAATCCGCCGGTCGTTGTGGGCGTGGCTGAATGGATGACTTAAGCTGTGAAGTCAGGGTGGATGAACCAGGATTATAAGTCTAAGTGGATGACTGGCAAAGTGGCAGACTTACCCGACTTGGCAGACCTACCTACCTTCCCAACTTGGCAGAAATACCTCGCATATAATTCCTCCCGATGTGGTGAGTTTAGGATGCCTCGTATTGTGCCCCCCCCCCCCCCCCACCTCTCTCACTCTCTCTCACTCTCTCTTTTTCTTCCTATTTTTCGGCCCATTGTTTACAAGTATGTGGTAGCGGTAAGAGGTTGTGGTGACCCGATTCTCTTTCTTTCTTTCTTTCTTTTGTTATTGTTGTTTGTTAAGATCTTTCTGGGTTTGTTCGTGTCTGTACAAGTTTCTGTCTTTTGCGTCTCTCACACACACACACACACACACACACACACACACACACACACACACACACACACACACGGGATTACGTCACGTCTCGCCAGAGTTCAAGAAGGTGGGCGGCCCCTTTAATCCCAAGACACTGAAAGATTCCTAAGTTAAAAATATTCTCGTACGTTAAAACATAAGAAAATACTTTAATCGTTGCCTTAAGATAAAAAACAAAGGGTATCTCTCTCTCTCTCTCTCTCTCTCTCTCTCTCTCTCTCTCTCTCTCTCTCTCTCTCTCTCTCTCTCTCTCTCATCAGGTGAACGTGTCTCTACTCGTTCTTTATGTCAAGGGCTGTTTGTGAGGTTGTCTGCCTGTCACGTTAGTTTGGGTTCCTCTTTGTTATCGCTGTGTTGGTCAGAGGAAGCAGCCAAGACAGGGAGTGTAGGATGGTATGACGTGAGAAGGACGGGGAGAAGCGAGGGGAATGAAGGAGGAGAATAATAATGGAGTTTGACTAATGGCAACATGTACAGAGCAATAGTGGCATGATGAGCAAGAACGTGTGTTTAGGACTGACTTAAATACAGATAGAGATGACAGATTAGACCTGACCTAACCTAACCTAACCTAACCTAACATCCATCTTGCTTCCGTTTTGGCTTCTGACCCTACACTTCCTTGGCTGCCTGCCTGCGAGGTGGGGAGGGGCAGCACCTATAATCCCCGGGTTACTGCTATGTCTGGTGATGGGGGAGGTTGTGAAGGTGGGTGGGGGTGGGTGGGGGAGGGTCCTGTGATGGTGGTCTTTTACTGCAGACGAACACACGAAAATGAGAAACTTCTAAAATCCTCTTCATTGAAAATCAGATGAACACGAGGAAATCAGAAGCATCTAAAATTGACACTAGAACACAATCAGATGCACTCAAAGAAATAAGAAACATCAAATCTCATCATCGGAAATAATCACCATCAGATCAAACACATTTCGGACAGTGAATTCACATTATCATCAAGTTCCTTATGATCTCAGCAAGAACCTCCCAAATTACCGGCACTAGTTCTCGACCCTGGAGCCAATCACCGACCTTCAAGAATATAAGTCCGCCACCACAGACCTCCGGCGTCAGGTCATAAAGATAAAATATGCGTTGTGGATATCGAAGTGTGTGGGTGTGGGAGGCATGGGCAAGGGGGGGGGGGCGTGTGCAAGGGAGAGGGCGTGTGCAAGGGGATGGGGCGTGTGTAAAGGAGGGGGCGTGTGTAAAGGAGGGGGCGTGTGCAAGGGGATGGGGCGTGTGTAAAGGAGGGGGCGTGTGCAAGGGGATGGGTCTTGTGGAAGGGTGTGAAAGGGGAAGCGTGTGCAGGGGTAGTGTAGGTGGAGATCAGCAAGAGAGGGAGAGAAGGGAGGGATGGGGGAAAGGGGGAGGGGAGGGCAGGAAGGAGGGGGGGAGGGAGAGGGTCAAGTGACTGGTGGTGACAACAAGAACCCTTACCTCCACTTCTAGACTCCTGAAGAAGGTCTCAAGCCAATCACTCGTGAGCCAGAAGAAGTCTTGGAGTGTCAATGTTGTTGCCTCTCAGCGGGGTGTTTGTGTTACCATCAGGACGTGCTTTTACCACCCAGAGCTTGTTTTATCACTAAGGTATTGATTTATCACTTAAACATTAACACTCAGATATCGTGTTACCACTCAGAATTGGCGTCATCATTCAGACCGACTATAAATTCTGCTATATAACTCACAACAGAGAAAAAGGGTGAAATTAGCCCCTCTAAATATGGGAGAGGAAGGTGATCAAAATATGGTCCATCCTAACTAACTACTAACACCAGAAGCTTAAAATCTGTTCTGTATGTTCATTGATCTAAAAACTATTACCTCATCAAATTTGGCACTGGTTGAAATTGCCACTCAGGATTGATGACCCATTAAAGTTGGAGAAAGTGTGTGAGGCGGTGGGTGGGTGAGGAGGGATGATTTACTATTTGATATTGTGGTTTCTGCTCTCTCTCTCTCTCTCTCTCTCTCTCTCTCTCTCTCTCTCTCTCATAACCTGCCCTCCTTTACTTCCCTCTCATGCTTCCTGTTTTCATTTTTTCCTCTTTTCTTCCTCCATCCCTCTTCCCCTTTTTTTCCTTCCCTCATTCTCTTCCTCCTTTCCTACATCCCTCCCTCCCACCTCTCCTCTATCCTTCCTTCCATCTTTGTCTCCCCTAAAGTCACCCAGCTAATGTCTCCTGATGGTGCTAACGTCAATAATTCAAGAAGACACACGTGAGGAGGCGAAATGGAGCAACACACACACACACACACACACACACACACACACACACACACACACACACACACACCGTACTGCATCAGCTTTAAGACGGAAAATACACAGCTTGTATCCGAAACGGGTCATTACACAAGGTAATTATGGGGGGTATTGTCAGCCTGGGACTCAGCGGCGGACGTAATTGTCAGCTATCTTCCCCAAGCTGGTGGAGGAACTGAACTTTTTAACTGGTGGAGGAACTGAACTTTTCAGCTGGTGGAATAGCTGAACTTTTTAACTGGTGGAGTAGCTGAGGTTTATATTTTTCCCTTCAAGCTTAGGGGGGTGGTGGGACGAGGGAGAGGGCGATGGCATGAAACACACAGCCTCTCTCTACGATTCAGCTCCGGGCCTTCATCTTTCACACTTCTACAGGAAGGAACCACCCGACGATGAGCTACAGCCTCGAGGTGGTCCAGTGTGGTTGATACATGTGTTAGGTTTACCACCATCGATCTACAGGACCTCATTAGCGCCCTGGTCCTTTGATAAAACAGAGACGGAAGACTAGGGAAGAGGATGAGGAGGGGGTGGTGCTGAAGACTCGAGATAACTGGTGACATCTGCCGTGGTGAAAGCTGTTGTGATACTCATATAATAATTAGCTATGACGGTGTGAATATTAATGTGAAAGAACAATAGAAGATAAACGAAAGAGATTATAAATTAGACGGTTGAGCTTCCCGTAGTGCGTTAACGAGGGGCCCCGATTCTCTAAGGCTCATTCACTACTGGGACAATACGTAACATAATATCGATCGTCTTTTTTTTTATCTCTCGACGCCCCATGCAAGTTGTGGGTGCTGTAGTGTGAGAAAAAAAAAATGTCGTATTGTTGAAGGTAACAAGACGCGTAGACGCTTGTTAGCAGCCGACTGACTCACATACGCGTCATGAAATTCGATGAGACTTTGAAGACTATCTGACAAAGGAGTGGCACACAGAAGAGAGAGAGAGAGAGAGAGAGAGAGAGAGAGAGAGAGAGAGAGAGAGAGGGGCAAGTGTCAGGTGCTCCTCAATAATGAAGAGGCTCAACTCGTTAGCCTAACTAGAGGGGATGAGAACGAACCACTGTTAACTAGCTCACGTAACGACACAAAGATAACACTCAATAGCTCCTAAATTACTCTGAGAATTTACCTTAACTAGATGTGTTTTCGTGTCTCTAAATGGAACAAAAAATCACATGAAGTTTAGCCACCCCACCTTATTTCACCTTAAGATTAACCACACCTTGAAGCTTAACCTAACCTAACCTAACCTAACCTAACCTAACCTAACCACACCTTGAAGCTTAACCTAATCTAATCTAACCCGACATAACCTAACCACACCTTGAAGCTTAACCTAATCTAATCTAACCCGACATAACCTAACCTAACCTAACCTAACCTAAAACTGACCTAACCTAAAACTAACCTAATCTAATCTAACCTTACCAAACTTAACCCAACCTAATCTAATCTAACCCGACATAACCTAACCTAACTTAATGTAACCTAACCTAAAACTGATCTAACCTAAAACTAACCTAACCTAACCTAATCTAACCTAACCAAACTTAACCCAACCTAATCTAATCCATCCCAGTTAGCGTTGAAATAAACCTGGGAGAGGGGTGAAGAGGGAGAAGGGAGGGAGATGAAGGGGAAGGGGAGATGAAACAAGGGGAGAGATGAGAAAAGGGGGCGAAGGTTGGTGGGGGGGGGAGGTGGGGGGCTAATCTTCACATGATCCCCAAAAAAACTCCTTAAACAAAATCCGAAAAGTTCATTATTTGAGTCGTGAACTGTACAATATTTCTCCTATCCGTATCTGTTGGCTATTTCCTTCACACTGAGAGACTCGATACTTCATCACCTGAACTCTGCCCAACCGCCCCCTCTAGAAGGCGGCCTGGACGGAGCTGATAACTAACCCTCGCCACCAGCTCCCCACTATAGCCTCCTCGTACAATCAATCATCAGTCCCCTCCTCGGTGTCATTATCAGTCCCTCGGTGTCATTATTATCAGTCCCCCTAGTACTATTATTATCTGCCACCTCTCCTGTAGTATAATCACTCCCGGGTATCATCACCAGCCCCCCAGTACCACCATCAGCCCCCCAGTACCACCATCAGCCCCCCAGTACCACCATCAGCCCCCCAGTACCACCACCAGCCCCCCAGTATCACCATCAGCCTCCCAGTACCACCATCAGCCCCCCAGTACCACCACCATCAGTTCCCCAGTATCACCATCAGCCCCCAGTACCACCATCAGACCCCCAATATCACCATCAGCCCCCCAGTACCACCACCATCAGTCCCCCAGTACCACCACCAGCCTCCCAGTCCCACCATCAGCCCCCCAGTACCACCACCAGCCTCCCAGTCCCACCACCAGCCCCCCAGTACCACCACCAGCCTCCCAGTACCACCACCAGCCTCCCAGTCCCACCACCAGCCTCCCAGTACCACCACCAGCCTCCCAGTACCACCATCAGCCCCATTACCACCATCAGTCCCCCAGTACCACTATCAGCCCCCCAGTACCACCACCACCAGCCCCCCAGTACCACCACCACCAGCCCCCCAGTACCACCACCATCAGTCCCCCAGTACCACCACCACCAGCCCCCCAGTACCACCACCATCAGTCCCCCAGTACCACCACCACCAGCCCCCCAGTACCACCACCATCAGTCCCCCAGTACCACCACCAGCCCCCCAGTACCACCATCAGCCCCCCATTACCACCATCAGCCTCCCATTACCACCATCAGTCCCCCAGTACCACCATCAGCCCCCCAGTACCACCATCAGCCCCCCAGTACCACCACCACCAGCCCCCCAGTACCACCATCAGCCCCCCCATTACCACCATCAGCCTCCCAGTACCACCACCATCAGTCCCCCAGTACCACCACCAGCCCCCCAGTACCACCATCAGCCCCCCATTACCACCATCAGTCCCCCAGTACCACCATCAGTCCCCCAGTACCACCACCACCAGCCCCCCAGTACCACCACCATCAGTCCCCCAGTACCACCACCAGCCCCCCAGTACCACCACCAGCCTCCCAGTACCACCCCTAAACTCATACACTGGTTTATAATCTTCGTCAACACCGCAATAAAAGTTTGAAGAAAAATATACAAAAGTTAAAAAGTATTTTTAATGAAAAGTCTAAACGAAAATATCAACAAAACTCGTGGAACCTCAAGTCCGAAACCATTCGAGTCGTCCTTGATATCACTGTCGTCTGGCCCTTATGGAGGGTCGTTTGGTCGTCTTTTGCTCATCGTTAAATCAATCTGGATCTCGTTCCCCTTAATCTGACCAGATTAGATAAAACCAGGTTAAAACTGTCCTCAGATCAAGACACGTTCACTTTCAGTCCTCTGAGCTGAACAAAAGCCTCATGTGTTTATATTTTCCAGTCCATTTTCTTTAGTTACCCGTTTTCTGTGTATTCGCTCGTTTGTTCAATTTTTTCAATTTCAATTGTTTATTCCTTGATAGAGGAAGCGGGATCCTAGTGCTGTCACTAGGTACTCCTGTACAATGACACCAGAAGCATCTGGCAAGTGTCACAAGTATATATAGCATAAATATTATAAAGGGGCTTACTAAAGCCTAAGGAAGGAAGGATATTCCTTTAACACAAAATCAATATTATTTACAAAATATCTGGCCAGTATGGGGAGGATCATCGTGTCTCCGTCAGGGGGTCGTGGAGTGGTGGTCCAGCAGGCGTCACGGAAGCGTTGTGTGTGGGGACATCTTAGGAGGTAGTGGATAAGGGTGCGGCTGTCAGGTCTTCTGCATAATGCACAAGGGCGTTGCTCAGGGGATGCGGGGATACCAATCTACCCAATGATGATACGTCTCGTTTGTTTATTTTTTTGTGTGTCTCCGCCTCTTTACGACTGCACAAAGATTATGGTCTTTTAGTTATCGGTTCATTTCCTCAGAGCACCGGTAGTTTCCGATCTTGGATTGAGGAATCGACGGCCATCAGATTGGAACTCTTTTAAGACGCGGTCAATGATTACATATGGTCGATGCAGTCTATATACTTTTGGTGAACTGTGATTGGTAGAAAGGTTTCCGATTACTCTATTGGTAGACAACGGCCTAAGTATCGTCCACTATACTTGTACCTTAATGTTCACCCCAGCGTCGTTCACACATAAAGATGTTATTTGAAACCACTTTAGATATTTTAAACTCGAACAATAAATTTTAGTAGTGTAGGCTACAAGGCTGTGTGAACCATCAACCATCGGCTCCTGACGTACCTCCTTGACAAGGCTAATACGACGGAGGCCTGACAGAAGGTAGACAACATCACGCTGGTGGCTGTAAAGAGCTAGCAAGTGTCGCCTCTGGATTTGGGCGTGGGTGTGAAGAAGGCGTGTGGGTGTGAGGAAGGCGTGTGGGTGTGAGGAAGGCGTGTGGGTGTGAGGAAGGCGTGTGGGTGTGAGGAAGGCGTGTGGGTGTGAGGAAGGCCCACCACCTCCTTAATTAAATTCCTGATTAATGTGATCGCTTAACCAGACCTAACCTAACCTAACTAGATGATAATGTGCGTGTTACTCCAGAGGGATAGTGGAGGTAAATGTAGGGGTGGCAGGGATGGAGTGGGTGGTGGTAGGGGTTGTGTAGGGGTGGCAGGGATGGAGTGGGTGGTGGTAGGGGTTGTGTAGGGGTGGCAGGGATGGAGTGGTGGTAGGGGTTGTGTAGGGGTGGCAGGTGGGTGGTGTGGTAGGGGTTGTGTAGGGTTGGCAGGGATGGAGTGGGTGGTGGTAGGGGTTGTGTAGGGGTGGCAGGGATGGAGTGGGTAGCGGCACGGGTTGCGTAGGGGTGGCAAGACTAGAGTGGGTGGTGGCAGGGTTAGGTCAGGTTGTGTTAGATTAGGCAAGTTCAGGTTAGTTCAGGTTAGGTTAGGTTAGGTTAGCGTTAGGATGGTTGGCTAATAAGGTAAAGTAAGCTGGGGGCTGGGGACTGGGGGGCTAATCTTCAGGTCACCAAAACACACACTGACCTAACAACAACTACACACACACACACACCGGTCCTCACGCCAGACACTGCACTACCAGATCGTTGACGAGTTTGATAAATAAGTTGAATAGGAATGTTTCAAGTGTGTTGTGAGTGTATGTCAAGTGTGTTGTGAGTGTATATTAAGTGTGTATAGGTGTTTGTATTATTGCCTCGTCGTGTCAGTGATATTGGCTCCAAGCAGAGGTAAGGCAACGTTATTCAGGTTAATGAGATGGCATAAAACCCAGGAGGAGGGGGAGGAGAAGGCATTAGAACCCAGGAAGAGGAGGAGGAGGAAGAAGAGGAATAGCACCCAGGAGGAGTTTCATGAAGGTCAGGTTAGGTTAGGTTAGGTTAGGGTTGGTTAGGTTAGGTTAACGCTAAGTCGCAGGTGAATATTAGGATGATATAAGCTATTGAGTGTATAATCTTTAAGTAGTCAATGTACCTATTAACTTAAGATTAACCCTTCATAAAAATCTTTGAGCAACATCTTATTTATTTATTTATTTATTTATTTATTTATTTATTTATTTATTTATTTATTGTATTTTATCTTGAGTCCTACAGATGGCCACAGTCTTAAGGGCCTCCTACAGATGGCCACAGTATTATGGGCCTCCTACAGATGGCCACAGTATTAAGGGCCTCCTACAGATGGCCACAGTCTTACGGCCACCAGTTACGGCAGATATTTACCGTACGACCGTCAATAATGGTGGTCGTATCCCGTACATTTTTCTCTCCCTTTTGACGATTTCTGTGCCTCATTTATCCTTGTCCCTCCCTCCTTACTTCCTTCTCTCCCTCCCTCAATTCCTCCCACCCTACTTCCCTTCCTCCCTCCCTCCATCTATCCCTCCCCCTCCCCCTCCCCCTACACCCCCTTCCCCCCTAACTCTCCTCCCCCGTTACCCCCCCCCCCAACAAGAGTTTTTCACCCTGACCTAAGAACCAATTTCTCTTTTATTTAATTTAGCGAGTCAGAAAATGGT
This sequence comes from Homarus gammarus, assembly GCA_958450375.1. Taxonomy (NCBI): domain Eukaryota; kingdom Metazoa; phylum Arthropoda; class Malacostraca; order Decapoda; family Nephropidae; genus Homarus; species Homarus gammarus. Next base: position 885,217 of record CAUDMG010001065.1, read on the forward strand.
GTTCTAGGATGTGGGAGGGACAAAGGAACGTGGAGGAGAACAGAAGAGACCAGTTGGTGATTAGAGGAGAGGAGAGAAAGGTTAGGAGGAGGAAGAAGAGGAAGGAGAAGGAGGAGGAGGAAAAGGAAGAGGAAAAAGGATAGGACTCTTTCTCTCTCGTAGTCGCTGCCCACTTCCTTTCCTCCTCCGCCCCTTCCTTCCTTTCCTCCTCCGCCCCTTCCTTCCTTTCCTCCTCCGCCCCTTCCTTCCTTTCCTCCTCCATCCCTTCCTTCCTTTCCTCCTCCGCCCCTTCCTTCCTTTCCTCCTCCATCCCTTCCTCCCTTTCCTCCTCCATCCCTTCCTTCCTTTCCTTCCTTTCCTCCTCCGCCCCTTCCTTCCTTTCCTTCCTTTCCTCCTCCGCCCCTTCCTTCCTTTCCTCCTCCATCCCTTCCTCCCTTTCCTCCTTCGACTCCTCCTCCGCCGGGAAAATCGATCGCTATCCTTGGCCGCATTAGGGAGACATTCTGGTAATTTGGAGAGGTTACAGGTGACCCCCCGCGCTCTCTCATTCACCAGCCGTTCTCCGTGTTAACAACGATGTGGTTAACGTTAAGATGGCGAGGCGTTGTCATTCGGATGGGTAGACGTGAGATGAGGTTAGGATAGGTTAGGTTAGGTTAGGTTAGGATAGGTCAGGTAAGGTTAGGTTAGTGTATCCCCACCCCACTCCCTCCCACCCTCTCCTCCATCGAGACACAGACAATGGCACCTCCTGATATTCGTCTAGTCTCCAGTCTTCAGTTCAGTGTATAATATTTCTCGTCCAATCAGAATAATAATAATAATAAAAAACAGCGAGAGAAATACTTGCTAAGGGTGACAAGACTCGTGGTGGATATCGACCAATGATCTCAAGAATGACCCAGCTAGTCGCGTCTCCAACAAGCTTTCGTATGTGTCTCTGATTCACAAACAATAAAGAAAAAACAAACATAAATAAAGTGTGTGTGTGTGTGTGTGTGTGTGTGTGTGTGTGTGTGTGTGTGGACTCTGTAAATGGATTCGTCAGGCTACAGATTCCCGCCTCCGCCTCCTCCTCCTCCGTTCAGTCTTGTTGGTCTTCCGTGATCAGATCTTCTCTAGTCCCCATGCTATTTTCTCCTGACACACTTCACTGACACACTTCACTGACACACTTCACTGACACACTTCACTAACACACTTATCTTTTATTCATCTCTTTTGCAATCTTCATATTATCATTAGCTTGTCCACACACACACACACACACAATATACTGTATATATATTTTTTTATTTCTTTCATCTCATAATTTTTCGCCATTATAACCAGTAACTCCCCCCCCCCCCACACATACACACATCGGAGAGATATGAAAGGTCTCGTTCTCACGTCTATTCAACGAGGTGTCTCCTTATCTCAAAATATGAGAGATATTTTTCACTCTGGAGATTTTATTTAGTGCAAGAGAAAACACATTTTGAAAAGGGGAATTCCAGAGTGGTTCTAAGGCACTTTTACCGCATCTCTCTCTCTCTCTCTCTCTCTCTCTCTCTCTCTCTCTCTCTCTCTCTTGCACGAATATATAGGTGTATATTTTACGACATACAGAGAATAAGGTTTATACATTATGACACAGAGAATACGTGGCTGTATACATTACGAGACAGAATACCGAGATGTATATTCTAGAAGCACGATTACATGGGGCAGCTTCAGGCAGGTAAACCCTCTAATTGCCTGACCAAATACAGGTGTAATTACAGGACCCAACCACAGAGAGTTTGTGATAATTTTGAAGTAAAAATAGTAAGATATTTGTGGGCCTTGGTGGTGATGGTAGTGGTGGTGGTAGAACGTGTTGGTGGTGGTGGTGGTGGTAGAACGTGTTGATGGTGGTTGTGGTAGAACGTGTTGTTGGTGGTGGTGGTCCCTCCTTCCCCCCACCTCCCTCCCTCTCCCTCCCTCCCTCCCTCACCCTCCCTCCCTTACCCTCCCTCCCTCTCCCTCCCTCCCTCCCTCCCTCCCTCTCCCTACCTTCCCCTCCCTCACCACCTTATTACTCCTACCTGCGTTAATTTGGCAGTAATGTGAGAACTGAATAACGAAGGCCGTTTAGAAATAAGTGAGAGGCGAGTGGGCGAGTGAGAGTGGTGGTGAGAGGCGAGTGAGAGTGGTGGTGAGTAGCGAGTGAGAGTGGTGGTGAGTAGCGAGTGGGCGTGTGAGAGTGGTGGTGAGTAGCGAGTGGGCGTGTGAGAGTGGTGGTGAGTACGAGTGGGCGTGTGAGAGTGGTGGTGAGTAACGAGTGGGCCTGTGAGTGATGTTGAAAAGCGAGTGGGAGTGTGAGTGGTGATGAGAAGTAGTTGGCGAGTGGGCGTGTAGTAGTGGTGGTAATGGTGGTAGTGGTGGTGGTAATGGAGGTAGTGGTGGTGGTAATGGTGGTAGTACTAGTGGTAATGGTGGTAGTAGTGGTGGTAGTAGTGGTGGTAATGGTGGTAGTAGTGGTGGTAATGGAGGTAGTAGTGGTGGTAATGGTGATAATAGTGGTGGTAATGGTGGTAATAGTGGTGGTAATGGTGGTAGTAGTGGTGGTAATGGTGGTAGTAGTGGTGGTAATGGTGGTAGTGGACGAGGATGGTGAAAAAGTGAGCCAGGTATTGATCAATGAACAGACAACCAGCAGACCCTAACAAGTATTATTGGATCTTATTACCTTCATTCACCCCCTCCCCCACCCCCCCACCCCTCCCCTCACCTTTCCCCAACCCCTTAGCCTCCACCACAACCCCCCCCACCCCTCCCCTCACCTTTCCCCAACCCCTTAGCCTCCACCACAACCCCCCCACCCTCTAACTCACCCCCCCACCCCTCCCCTCACCTTTCCCCAACCCCTTAGCCTCCACCACAACCCCCCCCCACTCTCTAACTCACCCCTCACCTCAACCTTCCCACTCCCCCACCCACAACATCCCCCCTCCCCCCCCCCTCTTAATTTTATGGTTGCCTGATGTATTGGCAGACTAGAGTACTTCCTGCACGCTTCACCCCGATGGGCCGATCTTCTTTCCCGACGGATCGAACCTCTGCCTTGGCCCTTTACACCGACGGTGGTGGAAGTGGTGGTGATGGTAGTGGTGATGGTAGTGGTGGTGGTGGTGGTGATAGTAATGGTAGTGGTGGTGATGGTGGTGATAGTAATGGTAGTGGTGGTGATGGTGATGGTGGTGATAGTGGTGGTGGTGGTGATGGTAGTGGTGATAGTGGTGATAGTGGTGATAGTGGTGGTGGTGGTGATGGTAGTGGTGATAGTGGTGGTGGTGATAGTGGTGATAGTGGTGGTGGTGGTGATGATAGTGGTGATAGTAATGGTAGTGGTGGTGATAGTAATGGTAGTGGTGGTGGTGGTGATGGTGGTGATGGTGATAGTGGTGGTGGTAGTGATGGTGGTGATAGTAGTGGTGGTGATGGCTTGGTTATCATAAAACTCTGGATAATATAAGGTATCAGCAGTGAACCACAGAGCGAGAATAATGTCATGCTGGTATCTGAGTCACGGTGGTCCAGTTACTTCATGACTGCATGACACGTGACACCTTGCATGACACGTGTAAATCCTGGCATGTTGTGACACTTAACTCCCAATTATGTATATGACACGTGACACTTAATACATCATATGACACTTGACACCTGGGATATCATATGACACGTGACACTTAATACATCATATGACACTTGACACCTGGGATATCATATGACACGTGACACTTAATACATCATATGACACTTGACACCTGGGATATCATATGACACTTGACACCTGGGATATCATATGACACTTGACACCTGGGATATCATAAGACACGTGACACTTGGTACATCGAAGGAAGGAGAGAGAGAGAGAGAGAGAGAGAGAGAGAGAGAGAGAGAGAGAGAGAGAGAGAGAGAGGTGTGACGTGCAGGGTTATCATCACTTCCAAGATACAATATTAATAAAAGATCCTTAAGTCCTACATGTGTGTGTGTGTGTGGCGGCTGTAACAACTCGGCCATATATATTAGAGCAGTAGGTGTGGCTATAGTCCATGGGATAGTGAGCTTTATATACAAAAATTTATTACTGATATTTCTACCATTTTACCAGGTATCATTTAGCGCCACCCTCAGTTTTATAACACGGTCTCACTCCTGGGTAAAAAAAAACACCACGTTTTTCCATTATAACTGTCACATATTTTTCATATAAATTGAAATACATTTTTTTTTGATAGCGTGTTCCTTTTATTATTTTTTTTTAGTTTGTTCAGAGCCAGGTTGAGCCACGGCTACTGTCATCAATTTCACGGCTCATGTGTTGTTATAGGGGTGTAATAAAAAGCATTGAGTCAGAAGAGAAAATGAGAAGAGTTTCAGAATGATATTTATACGTGTGTGTGTGTGTGTGTGTGTGGAATTGCCGTCACTGAACATTGTTGAGATATCGAAAGGTAATTATTAATATTTGTTGTGTGTTGGGGTAGGTGGGAGGGGAGGTGGACGGGGAGGTGGACGGGCAGGTGGTGGGTGGGCGGGCTGCTTGGAAAAAGTCACATTGAAAGATAAAACTGAAATATTTTAGGCGAATTGAATGTTCCTCCAAATAACAACAACAACAACAACAATAATAATAATAATAATAATAATAATAATAATAATAATAATAATAATAATAAAATGTTTCAATAAAAATTTTCAAACACATAGAGGAGCCAAGGTCACTCCCAGACAGTCCCAACAGTGAATGGGCTCCTACTTTTACTGTTTGGGAAATGAAGATGGTACAGTTCAATGCATTATGGGATCCACTAACCTAACCTAACCCAAACCATACCAAACCTAACCTAACCATACGCCTCCACCTGATCAACGTCTGTCTGGCCAAAAGATTGTTATACCAGACTAGTGTTCGCGTCTGGACCAACCAATCAGTGAATGACACGTATAGGCAAACACAAAGCTCAATCATTGGTTTATTACGAAGAAGCGGATGACCAATCAAAAAAAATCAAGGCGAATGGACTAATCAGAGGATGACACGTGGACCAATCAGGAGGCGACAAGTGACAGGGTTAGATACACAATACTTCCCTCAGAGTAAAGGGATTATTTCCGTCTTCTGGTAGAGGTTTTTCCCCACCACGATAGGGAAAGAAGGAGGGAGGGGGAGAGAGGGAGGGAGGGGGAGAGGGAGGGGGAGGGAGGGAGGGAGTGAAGGGGAGAGAGGGAGGGGGAAAGAGAGAGAAGGGGGTGTAGAGGGGGTTAGTAAGTAGTGGTAGTTTCTGGTTAATAAGGTAATGTCCGCAGGTGTGTGATTAAGGTAATGTTGTCCGCAGGTTGATCAAGGTAATGTTGTCCGCAGGTTGATCAAGGTAATGTTGTCCGCAGGTGTGTGATCAAGGTAATGTTGTCCGCAGGTGTGTGATCAAGGTAATGTTGTCCGCAGGTGTGTGATCAAGGTAATGTTGTCCGCAGGTGTGTGATCAAGGTAATGTTGTCCGCAGGTGTGTGATCAAGGTAATGTTGTCCGCAGGTGTGTGATCAAGGTAATGTTTCCTGCAGGTGTGTGATCAAGGTAATGTTGTCCGCAGGTGTGTGATCAAGGTAATGTTGTCCGCAGGTGTGTGATCAAGGTAATGTTGTCCGCAGGTTGATCAAGGTAATGTTGTCCGCAGGTGTGTGATCAAGGTAATGTTGTCCGCAGGTTGATCAAGGTAATGTTGTCCGCAGGTGTGTAATCAAGGTAATGTTGTCCGCAGGTTGATCAAGGTAATGTTGTCCGCAGGTTGATCAAGGTAATGTTGTCCGCAGGTTGATCAAGGTAATGTTTCCCGCAGGTTGATCAAGGTAATGTTTCCCGCAGGTTGATCAAGGTAATGTTGTCCGCAGGTGTGTGATCAAGGTAATGTTTCCCGCAGGTTGATCAAGGTAATGTTGTCCGCAGGTTGATCAAGGTAATGTTGTCCGCAGGTTGATCAAGGTAATGTTGTCCGCAGGTTGATCAAGGTAATGTTTCCCGCAGGTTGATCAAGGGAGGTGAGGAGATGCGGCTAGTCAAGAGGATGAAGCCGGAGTACGGTGGCGGCCTCATGGAGTTGTCGCATGCGGAGCTGGGCATCTTCCAGGTGAGTGCCGCATCCCCCCCCCCCTTACACCACCCTTACTGTTTGTATGTTCACTTGTCTGTCTGTCTGTCTGTGGCTGTACTGTATGTCTGTCCATCTATCTGTCTGTAAGTCTGTCTACCTGTCTACGAGTCTGTCTGTGGCCACCTATCTATCTGTGAGTGGCTATGGTCACCTGTCTGTGTCTTTCTATGGTCAACTATCTGTCTGTGTGTCTGTCTATTGGTCACCTGTTTCTGTCCACCCCAAAATTGTGCTCTTTGGTGACCTCTGACCTCAGTAAAATGACCTCCTACGCCATTCTTACCATTGATAAGTCATTGTCCCATATCTCACTCGTATACTGTTTATTGATGACATACGACAGACAGACAGACACACCACCTTCCAATTAGCTTTTTGGGGGGGGGGTATTACCTGAGCATTAGACACCCCCAACGCTACTTAACTTAACCTGAAGAGTAAACAGGTGAAATAAGCTAGGGTGTCTAATCTTCATGTGATTCTAATCCCACTATATCAAATTTAATTATCGAATGAGACTTAATGGGATTACATAACATGACCAAATAACCATTCATTAATATACCTCTATGGATTGACCTTTGACCCTATGGAATTCCTTACAAAAATAGATTAGAGGTGTGGGTGTGTACTGGCTAAAGTGTTCACAGGTGGGTTAAGTTTCACCTGAGTTGGCTATTAATTAAAGGTGTGGTTGGTTATAGTTTGCAACAAGATGAAAACCAAAAGAAATAGTAATTTATACTTTCTTTCCTTATATGAATGGTAGAATAGAGATGATGATAAAAATAATAATAATAATAATAATAATAATAGTCATGTCTTTAGATTAATACATTATTTCATTACTAACTTTTCTTTCACTTCTGACAAATGTAGATTAATTTTAACACCTAGAAAATATTAACCACCTTATGATAATTTTTACTCTGTGTGTGTGTGTGTGTGTGTGTGTGTGTGTGTGTGTGTGTACGTGTGTGTGTGTGTGTGTGTGTGTGTGTGTGTGGTGCAGGGCGTGGAGGATGGGGCCACCTTCTTCAGCACTATGGAACGTCAGGTCATCGTTCTACACATTCTCAACTCTCTCAGGGCGGCCCAGAACGAGGCAGTGGAAGGCACCAGCTTCAGGGAGGGCCAGGCTATCAGTACGTACTTACTCTCCCTTTATCTCCCTCACCCGGCCATCAGTAGATACTCTCCCTCACCCGGCCATCAGTAGATACTCTCCCTCACCCGGCCATCAGTAGATACTCTCCCTCACCCTGCCATCAGTAGATACTCTCCCTCACCCGGCCATCAGTTGATACTCTCCCTCACCCGGCCATCAGTAGATACTCTCCCTCACCCGGCCATCAGCAGATACTCTCCCTCACCCGGCCATCAATACTCTCCCTCACCCGGCCCATTGCTACACTCTGCCCAACAAGCTTATATTAGTTTTTACCTCAACTTGCATAGGAATGATTTGCTTCAAAAAATAATAAAATTTCGTTGGTTGAACACATCTGCTGGTTCAATGAGGCCTAACCAAGTGCTGTGATGTTGTTTGTAAACAATAATAGTTGCAGACCAGTTTGGGGATAACTGTTGGTTTATGCAATTATTTAAATTATTTTAGCTGCGTTTTGCTTATACAGTAATTATAAATTATTCTATATACAAATATGTTACTGTTAGAGAAACTGTCTGTTGTACGTTAATAATTTTAGTGCAGTAAAATGTGTGTCACCTGAGCACCGTCGCCATCCAACAGATTCTTAACATAAAACATGAACCTAAAAGTTAGTGAAAAGTTTTAAAACTCTCGCCGTCCACCTCAGGTGAAAGTAAGCTTTTAGCTGTGGCTCGAGGCAATGGCCACACTAAGTCTAAGCCAGTGGCCAGCCTTGAAGTCTAAGTCAGTGGTCAGACTTGAAGTCTAAGTGAATGTTTCCCTCAACCTTTAGTAAGATGATTCCCTCCCACAGTTCCCAAGTTTGAGTCAGAAGGGGTGATCCACGGCATCCTTCCCCTGCACGACTACAAGAAGCTGGAGCACCTCAGAGCCACCTGGGTACAGACCTTCTTCAGGTACCAACCCATAGGTGAGTCCTTACCACCTCAAATCACCCAGGACGACCTCGAGTCTTAGCTGACCTAAGCGTGAGACATTACTGACCTCATATGGCGTACATTTAGACTGCACATCTCACAATAATATACATACTGTAAATCAAGTGACCCTACATGACCTGGTTTGACCTATGTCTCATCCTTATGACATTTTACCTGGATACATCATATTTCGTGTTTCTTTTACACCTAATGTAGACCTAGGTAAAATATTAACATCTTTATATTACCTTGTATCCAGGAGACCTTTATAACCCTCAATAGGTGACTCTTAATTCCCGAAATAATTGGTATCGCTCGGTGATCCCTGACAGAGGCGATCCAGGAGTACTTCGGGTCCAAGATCGCCATCTACTTCGCCTGGTTGGGGCACTACACCACCGCCCTAACCGTCCCCGCTGTCATCGGCCTCATCTTCTGGGTAAGGCAACACCCTCCTCCTCTCCCACACCGTCGCTCTCTTCCCAACTTTATCGTGAAATTTACATCATTGCTCGACACTCAGCACGTTTATACTTTTGCTTGTGCGTGTGTGTGTGTGCGTGTGTGTGTCTACTTTTCTCTCTTCAATGTATTAAACTAACTTTGTCTTATGCTCTCAAACAATCTTGTATGTTCTTTCCAGGTATTTTGTTACAATGTCAATGTTCGTCTGTTACTTCTGGTGTTTTAACAACCTCCTGGTACCATTTACCTTACTATGCCTCCCCGCAGCGAGAGAGAGAGAGAGAGAGAGAGAGAGAGAGAGAGAGAGAGAGAGAGAGAGAGAGAGAGAGAGAGAGAGTGTGTGTGTGTGTGTGTGTGTGGTAAACCGCTACATAATGCGACAGGACAAGTAGTAGTAGTAGTAGTAGTAGTAGTAGAAGACTGTCTCTACAATTTTACGTGGTGTAGATTATTTTCCTAGGTCAAGTTAGTCTATTTTAACTATTCAATGAAGAGCCAAGAAAAAAGAAAACCAAATTTCCTTGAGTTTCTTTCCGTTAATAACAAGACTTCTTATTTCTTTCACAAACTTTGACAAAACTTATATTGCCTTCACATAAATAATAATAGATAATATACTTCTTTTAAATATAAGTTTTACTCTTCCTTCATATAATAAAGTAAAAAAATAAATACTTAAAAGATAAAGAAAGACACGAGTCAATATTTCACGAGCATAATTTTAAGAGAAATGTAAAAAATATTCAATAATTTCTTCACACAAAATCTCCTTCCGTTTTTAATTATGTATTTTGTGAGTTTATATTTTCTTTTACATCCTTTGATAATGCATAGATAAAAAAAAAATTAAATCTCCACAGAAGTATTAAGAGTAATGACTTCACGGCTGTAAAATACGTGAGGATTTTTAACGAAAAGTCTGGTTTACGCGTTTGAAGACTAGAGAAGTTAAAGCCTAGTAAAATATTAATATTCTACTGACCATGGACAGATAAATCTCTCTCTCAACCACGATACGTTCATATGCAGAGTATGTATTGTGTATTGTAAATTATTATACATATGACCAACGTATTTTCAACAAATTGTTAAAGTGCAACAATATTATGAGTTTAAAGGTTTATTATTTGACGTTTCTCAAATTTTCAGGTTATCAAAATATATTAGGCACCTCAGGATAGGACATTTATATTTAATATTATTTATAATTGTATTTACTCCTATCGTTATGATAGTAGGAGGAGCCATGGTTACCGTCACCGACATAACAACTGGTGACACTGGCGTAGACCAGATGTTGTATTACTTCACTTCACAACTACAGTTTACAAGTACCTCAATGATACACCAACAATAATTAAAATTTATATATATATATATATATATTTCCTTTGTTGTCTAATGATACTTGAGTACATAAAACATAAATGGTAACCGTTATAGCCGACCGTTCATTGTTAATTAAATATTCATAATAAAAAATATTAATATAAAAAAGTGCTGACCAAAACAAATTTATTTTATATTTAGACAAATTTGTAATGGCGCGTCGGGTTGTCCGTCAAGTGATGGAGAGCGGCGGCGCCTGTCACTACCGGAACTGTTCCCAAAATATACCAGCAGGAGAGTGTCGAGGCATCGATTACTGTCATGTGTCACCTAAATATCACCTGCCACCTAAATATCATGCACCACAGCGCTCACTGGTGGCAAATAAAATTTTCCAACTGTATTCAAGCTGTATTCCTAAGTTTATCATAGCTACCGGTGATCAGATGTTGCCAAAAATTTACAGGATAATGTAACAGATCTGAAGGTACAATTTGTCCAACTTTTACCAAAATATTTCTACACAACTTTTATGTAGGATTTTGAGCTTTACCAGGACACTTCTAGCTTAATTATTACATAGATTTCTGAATAATACCGTAATGGGTGAGTACCTTACTGTGTGTCACGATAAACTTTATACTAGTACGTAGCCGACAACAAGGCCAGGTTCCCCCTAAAGAACTTCCACAGCCAATGATGTGAGCTAACCTTGTTGCTACTATTTCAGGTGTGTCTGTGGGGGCGTGACCAGGCACTAGAGGACAAAGGTTTCGTGCTGTTTGCCTTTTTGAACGTGGTGTGGGCGTCCATGTGGTTGGAGGGGTGGAAGAGACACAGCGCCGTCTTGGCTTACAACTGGGGTACGCTTGACTCTCACGTGGAGGTCTTCTCGGAGTCCAGGCCGCACTTCACGGTGAGTTGGTCCTCACCTTCCCCGGGGTAGGCTGGCAGACCCCGGGGCTTGTGTGTTGTTGTCTGTTGTTGTTAGTTATGACGTAATACAACAGGCATAAAATTATCAGCATTATTACAGTACCACGACGATAAATAACACGGTTTTTTTAGTCTTGCTAGAGTACCATTCAACACACAGCTTTATAATCCTGTCATCAGTAATGTTAACATGTTTACTACATAAGCGTGAGACTTGACACAACTTTATTACAGTACCTTCTTACCGTCGGCCACCATACGAATGAAGGAACGTGGAGGTACCTTTATGATTTTTTTTTTACTTTGATAACTACTGTAACTGAGTGGGTGGCCGTGGTGTTTAGGAGATCTGTTTGAAGACTTGAAATGTTGGACAGTGTTTTGTGGGAAAAAGGTGGAAAATTTTATATAGATCGGCATTCAAGGTAACGAATCTGACCGCTATAACATACCAACAAACTCGGGTGGTGCCGTGAGATAAAACAACTTCATGTTATTATTTTGCAACGAAAGATAACTCGCCCTATAACATGACGCAGCTCAGCGACAAAAAAAAAAAGAAGTAATTCAGCAGCAAAAATCTGATAACTCGTCAATATAACGTAAACTAAGACCGGAAAATAATGTGAAATGGATCGACTGATTATTTCGTAAGTCAACACAAAAGTTAAAACAGTATTGGTTTTACTCTTGACATGAATAAACACACACTAAGGTGCTGCCGAAGTCATGGAGGATGGAACACACTTTTGGATAGAATGAATTCGAATTTAGGGTGAAAAGAGACGCCCCAACATTTGTGCCTTGGGGCCGATGAGGTATAAGGTCAGTTAGCAAAAGGACAGTTTCACATTTTTTTATAAACACAGTCAATGAGCAGTGATGGATCCAAGGTAGGCTGGAGGTTCCCATTGAACTTTTATGCGTTTGTTGTGTTACATAGAGCATTAAATAAGACTCATATACTGACTATCAATTCTCTTAAGCAATTGCCACTTCCAGAACCTTCAACGCCCGCAGTGTGGTCTGTATGTGTTGCTTTAGACCCTCCGCCTCCTCCCATACCAAAATCCTGGGTCCGTCACTGTCATTTGTAAAGATTATACAGCTACGATCAACCACATGTCAGTTAACCCATAAACCTTCCTCGGTACCAGTGATGAAGCGACCAGGGAGTGTTTGTTTACCGTCCAGTTACAGTCACTTGTGTACAGTTTGTCCTCCAGGTCTTGTGTTCAACTCATCAGACCTCTGTATCTCAAATGTTCATCGAGCTCAAAAGTTTTCGTTGAGGAGGAAAAGGTTCTTGTAAAACAATTAACTCTTCTCTAAAAGGGTGTTGTTGTATTAGTGTTTTCATTCCATTACACACTGATCAATAGGCAGTCTGTTTCCAGGTAGAAGTAAAATTCAATATATTTTCCTGTTGAATTACATTATGTGTATGTTGTTAATAACTGTCGATTGAGATTCACTGTAAATATTACCCCATGGTCATTTTTAAAAAGATAATCACTACTTGACAAAGATTTAAACAAACTTAACACATACTTGGGTGACCTTAAGGCATTCTGATCGTCTAAATGAAGAGTGGCTGACAGGGACTGAGAGCAAGAGAGGATGGAGTGTAGTCTTTATACTTGCTGGAGAACAGTTGGGTTGGGTCGTGGCCTTCTGAGACAGTTCACTTCATCAACATTAATTTTCGTTTCCGTTGGTAAAATATTATCCTGGAGTGATAGAAAGATGTTCCTTTTGACATCACTGAACATAATTAACCTCCGTGACCCAACCTGGTAGCTTCACCTGGTCTTGTATTTTGACCAACAAGGATGTAGTACTGCACTCTCTTCCATCCTCGTTACTGCCCCTTGATCTCCGCCTCTTTCTTCGTCACGATAACGATGCCGATTAGATTAACACTTTTTTTTCTCAAATTCGTGATTGTGTTTACATTACACATTATACTGTACTACACTAAGTAAAACTCGAATGATCGTATGTTAAGTGAGTGACAAAAGTTAAGCCTTCTGTATAATGCTTTACACTTTAACCCATGTAGCTGACAATGACACTTCTTATCTCCTCACTGGGTCCTAGATGGAAACGGTGAGTATGGTTTGAGCGGGCTGGGGCAGGGCTATAGGGTTAGTGGCTAGGCTAAGGGCGCCAGGCGTCCACTTTCTGCCTATCTCTTGGGCATGTTCCTGTAGCTGGTTGATGACTAGTGTAGTGTCTTTGGCTGCAGTAAAGGTTTTCAACTTATCTGTAAGGTGGCGAAGTAGATCTTTCCCTTGTGCATGTTTTGAAATTTGTACGCCAATCTTTGTATCAACTGTAACAACGTAGAGATTTTTTAAAGATATTATAAAGCTTTCTTATACCTTACTGTATATGAACCATATAATGGCCATTTGGGAGTCTCTGAAACACAATTTTGACGTAGCAGAGTGCGGTTATGAGATGACTAAGAGGTATAGATCCCGTCTTGCCCAGCTGATGATGAAGTAGTGGATGAGAAATATTAGTGAATAGTGATGGATAGAAGTATAGAGCAAGACATTAGTATTTAGTTCATGGATATGAAGATGTAATGGATATCAGTTATTATGTACAAACAGCAGAAGCAAATGGACGTGAAGTAGATCACAAACTGTATGGTCACAACCTCTGAACCTATTGTCTTATGACCTACTGACCGTGATGTTCACCTGTTGGGCTAACAATTAACCCCTGTGTTGGGTTAAGGCGGCACTCAGCTTACACCAACAAATACCGATTCGCTTGCCAGAATATGAATAATACGTTGACGTCCGGAGCTGAAGTACCTGTGGCCAAGGTTCACGCCAGAAGATCAGTCCGTCAGTAACAACTCAACCAATTTGGAAAGAGGGAAGTGTTGCAACATGTGCCGAGTTATGATACAAGGACACGGAACTGAATCTCTTGGGTTAGTTAGTGTCAGTGTGTTAAGATGCGCTTTAGCTGTACATTCAAGTCGGCATTTATCTGGCAGCAAAATTTATGTACTGTACGTCAAAAATTTTACTTTAAGAAAATACTGGTACTTTTTTTTTTTAGAATGATAGACTCATGACAAACCAAGACTTAAAATATAGCTCCACTTTTCCTTGAGAGAACGACGGGGCTAGACAAGCCGGTCCTCACCACTTATGTTTAACAAAGCCACCAAAAGGAACACATTTCCTCTGGTTGTCATGACGAGTTGGGTGTTCAGAGGTGTGTGTGCGTCGGTGGCAAATTCAAATACGTTCCAAATAACCTTAACCTCACCTTTAACTGAGATAGTTAATTAAATAAAGATACCTAATATAATCCACTTACCCGTCCCACCACAGTACACAGGCAAGAGCTTCCTGGGTAACATATCTTTGTAGACCCAAAAGCAAATACAGTCTTTCCATTTACAAAAAAAAAATATTCCCCAATACATTTGCCATAAAACATCTGTTAATCATCACCACCTAAAGAACCTGGAGATTACTAGTAACATAATGTACAGTACACAAGGACCAGACGACACCGCGGCTTACACCTGCAGTTACAACTATAAAAAATACACCAATGGACCAACAAGCTTCTACCACCAGACAACCAGAAAAGATTTTAGGATATACGGTAACAAAGACGGCATTTAGTTCATGTTCGTTTATTTTTATTTTCATTTTTTTTTTTTTTTTAGTTTTACCTCGGGCAGGTTTTGTCTCCTCGCCTCGTAGCAGAAAAATACCATCTAAACAGTCAGCAGTACTATAAAGTTGCCAGAAACCTCCCAGTTGTACAATCACAGGAACAAGGCATGGCTCTCCCTGATCTAGATATTCCCAGTTACTATTATAACGAACCATATTGTACTGTACGCGAGGGCAACACCACCACTCACTACCATCTGCCAACAGGAGCATCTGGGAGGGCTCTTAACATTCTAACTTGGCAACCAAAAAATCATTTATACCATCACAGTGTGGAACTTCCCTCCACAAAGTGTTTTTTCTTTACCATAATATGACCTCCAACATTACAAAATATATTGCCTCGGCGAATAGATTTGACAGCGACACTTGTCTGATATTTCCTTACTCTTTTATGTCAACGAATAAAACAAACATAATCCAGCCATCCAGATAATGTCTCATTTGGATCGATCTACTACAACATGTTACGTGTGTACGATCGTGTTTGAGACAAGTTTCGGCGGGGACTAATAGATACTGTACCCAGACTAACACATGTAAGTGACAGTCCTGAGATAGACGTACCTGTTTTGATGACAATTTAGTTCCCTTATAACATTACTTAAACAGTTACAGGAGTAGAAAACATAAAGGCAAATGACTTGTATTTTTGATCGTCACCATCTTTGGTCTGTGACACTAGCACAAGTTTTAGAAAAATTTTGCACATAACAGCTTACTCCCAATATGCATGACATATTTACATTTTGGAATTATATTTCATTGCTCTTTAGATTAATGTTCCCTTTGTATAATATCTCTTATTGGTGTCTAAGGATTATAAACTAGAATTCTGTAGTGTCTCTCCTGTCTATAATGTGTACTGTACCCCAATTACTGTCCAAGCTTCTTCATTATACACTTACGTCAGGCCTGTGCTTCTTCATTATACATTTTAAATGATGTAATGTATTGAAATATATTTAGGCAGGAATATGTAAATATTGTGATAATTGTACATCTCTATTTAAAGAGACCCTTCTGGTATATTGGAGTCACAACAACAAAACAATTCATTCATCCCGTCTTGAACTACAATATAGGTGAATAATTTTCATGTTTTTGTGTGACAGTAGCAGACAGCTGCCTCACGCTGCCGACTCCACGTTTAGGATAGTTTTACCTACAAAAATTGTATCAAACATTTTCTAGAGAATATATCATTACTGAGTTAAAATCCTGTTTTGTTTTACATCACTTTCAGTAAGAATGCTATGGAACTCTACCATGTTCAGATATGGCTCACAAATTTACCAATAATTTAGCCATTCATGTTCAGACTTCCTCCTTTACCTCACAGTGTCCCCTCAAGAACCTCGCAGTAACAGGAACTAGGATGGGGGGCTCAAATTTAAACAGAATAATATCAGTATTTACATTCCTGGCCTAAGACTACAGAGATCATTTTAAGAGGCTGGGTGTTGCTGAGTTATGGATGGATGGATGAATTGGTCTTGGCTTCCCTCTCACTTATGTTCCAGGAGTCTCAGCTTTGATGTGTAACACTTTTAAACTCCCCCAAGTGTTCTCTTCAGCCTCTACAGCCATCTTCTGAGGGCAGGGTAAAGGGGAACATTGTTAACACTGACCAGATCTGCAACAGCTCCGTGGTCTCAGTAATGACGCGTGACAGCCAAGTCTTTCTCTTCCCTGATCATCCACGCCCTCCGTCGATGGCATCCTAAAACTACCCACATGCTGCTCCGGCATAAACTCTCATAATAACTTATTCAGAATGTATATAGCGCGGGTAGAATACCTAAGTTATCATCAATCCATTCCCCAAACTGCAAATACTGATCAATATATTATTATCATGTACCAAAAATACAGCTGTAATATTTCGGATGGAGTAAGTTAACAGATTATTTTGTACCAGAGATAGAGATCTAATTTTTTTTTTTTTTTTTTTTTTTTGGGGGGGGGGGGGGGGGGTTGACAAAAGGTCATTATACAGTCGTAGTAATACTGAATAGAGCTATAAGTTGTGAGGTTAATAGTAAGGACTAGACCTATACGTTGGTGGTGACTGTGAGGTGTATGGCAGGGGGACTTGAAGGTGAGCAGCGTGACGGGCCGCCTGGAGCCTGAGTACCCGGCCTGGCGGCGTAACCTCATCCGCTACCTCGTCACCCTCCCCATCGTCTTCTGCTCTTTATTCGCCGTCTTCATCGTCATGCTGCTCATCCTACAGCTACAGGTGGGACACTACCTTGCTCTCTTCTTGAATCTTAATATATCTGGTACGAGGACTGCGAGATCTTTGCATTTTTACAAGGTCTGATTTATCTGAGGCAGAGTTTAATAACAGACATTCTCTAAAGATCAACATTACCTAATATAGACTATTGATTGTCGGATATAAAATATTTCAGTCTTACGGAAAGGCATTAAAGTTATGACAAATACATAACTCGAGCTTAATAGACACACCTACAACACGAAATTAGCGCTTGTCTAGAAAACGTTTATGTAGCGGTGTTTGTGCCTGCAGGACCTGTGTGACGCCTTCATCTCGGCGCATGAGTACACCTTCTACCTGTCGTACGCTCCCAAAATCCTGATGGCCCTCACCATCTCCGCCTTCGACGAGGGTTACACTAAGGTGGCCGTCTGGCTCAACGATATGGGTAAGTCCCACCTGCAGGCTCAGACCTTAACACCTGTCCGGACTATTATGGCTCCAAGCTCCATCTCTCCTCCCTTTACATACACTATTTAGGATACAACCTGATGGTGTTATACTAATAGTATTACTGACGGCCAGTTAAATTACAAATAGACTACAGTAGTTCAGCAACATACTGCACCCGTCTTGATGGGGAACAGTACACACACATCACCTGTACCAAACAACACTAACAACATGCACCAACACCTAAGCTTAACACTCAACGAAGACTTTACTCAGTGTTTGGCCCTTTTTTTTTTTTTTTCAAGAATCTCCTGACCAAAAGCAATGAAAGGCAGATAAACGGGTCCATGTAAACTACACCTCTATGTGTTTATGCAGTACTGGTCATCTCATAAGGCGCACACCACTGGAAAATTTATATTAATTTTTTTTTTTTTAGGTGAGGTGGCGATGACAAGTCGAATAGTCACCAAGGTCTCCGGGCTCTGGGATCACCTAAAACCAGTCGTCTCCTATATTCACCCAAGAGACATCAGTGACTATCCGACTTGTCCTCGTCACCTATTTCAGGAGTTATGATTTTCTCACCTGAAAAAATAAAACACAACACAAGCGAACAACAATTCTCCAATGGTGCAAACCTTATGAGACACCCTGTACATGGAGCCATCGTCAACAACAACAACTGATTACACAACTATAGCAATGAGTTATTAGTATTTCTGTACAGTATTGAATCTAGAATTATATAGATTCGATTGTTATAAAACTTTGATATATCCTAAGAGTCAAACTAAAGTGTTTTGTGTGTGTGTGTGTGTGTCATCCTCAGAGAACTACCGAGTGGAGGAGACGTATCAGAACCATCTCATCATCAAGCTGGCCGTGGTGAGTCTATACAGCCCTGCCTCATACCTCACACCACACCCTCTTACCCTCACACCTCACACCACAACACACCCTCTTACCCTCACACCTCACACCACAACACACCCTCTTACCCTCACACCTCACACCACAACACACCCTCTTACCCTCACACCTCACACCACACACCCTCTTACCCTCACACCTCACACCACAACACACCCTCACACCTTACACCCTCACACCCTCACACCTCACACCACAACACACCCTCTTACCCTCACACCTCACACCACAACACACCCTCTTACCCTCACACCTCACACCACAACACACCCTCTTACCCTCACACCTTACACCCTCACACCCTCACACCTCACACCACAACACACCCTCACACCCTCACACCTCACACCACAACACACCCTCTTACCCTCACACCTCACACCACAACACACCCTCACACCCTCACACCTCACACCACAACACACCCTCTTACCCTCACACCTCACACCACAACACACCCTCTTACCCTCACACCCTCACACCTCACACCACAACACACCCTCACACCTCACACCACAACACACCCTCTTACCCTCACACCTCACACCACAACACACCCTCTTACCCTCACACCTCACACCACAACACACCCTCTTACCCTTACACCTTACACCCTCACACCTCACACCACAACACACCCTCTTACCCTCACACCTCACACCACAACACACCCTCTTACCCTCACACCTCACACCACAACACACCCTCTTACCCTCACACCTCACACCACAACACACCCTCTTACCCTCACACCTCACACCACAACACACCCTCTTACCCTCACACCTCACACCACAACACACCCTCTTACCCTCACACCTCACACACAACACACCCTCTTACCCTCACACCTCACCCCATCACCCCCACACACCCTCTCACCCCCTCACCACAACACACCCTCTTACCCTCACTCCATCACCCCCACAAACCCTCTCACCCCCTCACCACAACACACCCTCTTACCCTCACTCCATCACCCCCACACACCCTCTCACCCCCTCACCACAACACACCCTCTTACCCTCACTCCATCACCCCCACACACCCTCTCACCCCCTCACCACAACACACCCTCTTACCCTCACCCCCTCACCATAACGTGATATAAGGTAACTCGTATTACTCCTAATGACGAGTGTACCTACGTGTACATGTATCACGTTGTTCGAAAAGTTGAGTATTGTGTAAAATCAAAGTCTTCGAGTTTATTGATGGCAAATTTTATCGGTTTTCTAAAGGTAATTGTAGGTGGAAGTTTATTGAAGGTGAACAACACAATAGTTCCAGAGGGAGAGTTTGCTACATGAACGGAGGAAGAAAAAAAATGGGAATATTGAGATAAATTTATAAATATTTCAGATACTTGTAAATATAAGTTTAAGGCAGCATCCTATATCGTGTTGCTAGACAGTGATGGTATAATGTTGTGTTACAGTTCCGGTTCGTTAACTCGTTCCTGTCGTTATTCTACATCGCCTTCTACCTGCAGGACATGGAGCGTCTCAAGGAGGTTAGTCACTTTAGAAGGGAAATTATCATGTAAATTATTAGTAAATGTTGTAAGTCTTTCATGATAGCAACCAACAAAAACTCTGATACTGTAAAGAATAAATGTGGCAAAGAGTCGAAGTTGAGGGTGGTGGCACTCAGCAGGTGGTGCTAGACTCAACAGTAGTGCCAGAAGTGCCACCACATGTCTCTACTTAAGGCACCAACCAACACAAACACGAACGTAAATTGTAATCATCACATGCACACCTGCTGTGATCGTAAGCAGACATATATTATGGAGAAATAACCAAACAGACATAAACAAATGTATAGACTATAGTTTTTGAGGATAATGCAACTACCCTACCCCTAAGAACACACTTTATGACAGTACATTGTAAACTGTAATGGAGCTTCACTTTACCATTCGACGCATCAGCAGCCAAACACGAAAGACAAGACGGTACCTCCATATTACCTGCAGGCAAACAGGTTAGGTAGTCAGTCTTGCACTTTAACTCCTCACAACCACAACTTTCATCTCCTGGTGTATTAGTAACAATGCCATGTCTGATATTATTACTTTAGCATCCCAGCTCCGCCTTGCAATCTTCACACTCACCAACAACTCCTCAGCAATTGGCGGCACTGCTGCTGACGAGACAGGTTGTGGGCAACATCAGAGAGTCGTGTATCCCGTACCTGATGGAGCAGTTCAAGCTGGCTAAACTAAGCTTTGACCTGTACGGTGCACTGTCCCCCTCTGAGGAGACCAAGCAGCAAGACTGGCCCCAGGAAAACCCACCCCAGTCAGCAGGAGACACACAGGTGGGTGTTGTCACTCGTTATCTTGTCCCAATGTTGCCTCCCTGTAGCCCGCATCACCCCTTCCCATGTAGCTCCCATTGTTGTTCAGTTAAATTGATATAAAATTACCCTGAGCCCGTTTATGAGGCTCCCTGTCCCAAACACCCGCCATAATGGTCTAAAAATGGAAAGACTTGCACATTATCCTCATGGGTCTTATTACTGACAAGTGGCAAACAATATGGAGTGATTCCTCCTGCCAAATCAAGCTTAACATTGTCATTATGGACACAACTTCAAAGAACTTCATAAGATTCGTTTGCTTGTTCATAAAGATTCCGGAAGAGAAAGAGGAGGAGTCGAGTCCGGAGAGTGCGCCCAACAGCAACAAAGTGACACCAACGGCCCCGTCTGGCGAGGAGGCAGTGAGCAGCACCGACCCGTTTCTGGCTCGCGGCAGCAGCAAGAATCGCATCGTCAGCCAAGCTGAGGTGGAGTGTAACATGTCCAGAGTGAGTCTCAATATTTATAATTTCCTTATTGTCTAAGCTTGTCATCATAGCTTTTTCACTGTCAATCTCCATCTTCCATACTACATACAGTAAAGAATAATCGTAAACTAATAAGATAATAGTGTAACTTATCTTAATGTTAAACTAGAACGATTTGAATGTGAGAAAACCAAAAGATTAATTAAATTAACCCAGGAACTGAGTGAAACAGCCGTGTACTGTGCCTAAAGCTCTCTCCGAGACATAATTCATCCCCAATACTGTGAACGGGACAACACCTCACCAGTTCTGATGACCATTACAGTACGAGGGAACGTTTGAGGACTACCTGGAAATGTTCATCCAGTTCGGCTACGTGACGCTCTTCTCCTCCGCCTTCCCGCTGGCCGCCATGTGCGCCTTTCTCAACAACCTCATCGAAATCCGCTCAGATGCCTTCAAACTCTGTTGCGTCTTCCAGAGGCCCTTCAGCGACCGTGCCCAGAGCATTGGTGTGTGGCAGGTAGGTACTGGCTCCTGATTCTTGACCCGACTACATTTTTGGACTCCAGAATGTCATGTGGATTTAAAGGCCAACGGAAACTGTTTCATCCTTATCTCTCTTTTATCTTTGGTTCCTAATTGTTGTTTTTAAGTACTGTGGCTGTTTCCAAGATACTTATTTCAGTAATCAAATTTCAAATTCACATCATGTATTCAGCAACAACAGTACAGGTTTAACCCCTTGACTCACCTGTATTAATACGATGAATACATTGTACCCATGAGACTAACTTGTTCTACTCAGAAGGACTAGTCATCGTACTCAAGGGGTTAAGTATTAGCGCAGATGTGTAAGACACTCATCATACGATGTTAGTGCAAAGTGTCGATAATATCTATAATGTTGATCACAATATAAGTTAAAATGTTAAGATACCATTAATGTAAACACCACCAAATTGATGTACGTGTGTGTGTTGCAGGACGCCATGGAACTGATGGGAGTACTGAGCATCATGGTCAACTGCATGCTGATTGGTCTGTCTGGCCAAGTGCACCGCATGTTCCCTGAGATGTCAATAGCTCACACCATCCTCCTCATCATCGTCCTCGAGGTGTGTTATTCTCGAGTGTTTAGGTACAACATATACTGAGGCGTCATCTATTCTCATGCCAATATTTTAATCATTTCGAGGAGTAAAGAATGAGAGAGTATGACCTGTTCCAGCACGCCATGATCGCGTTGAAGTACGGCATCAGTTACGCCATCCCGGACATCCCAGAGTGGATCGCGACAGAGATGGCCAAGGTGGAGTTCCAGCGCCGGGAGGCTCTACGTCGCCTCTCTACCTCCAACTCCCCTCCAACCCGAGAGGACTCACAGCCTCCCTCTCCTCGGTGAGACAACTGGGCACGCAAGCTCAAGGTTATTTATTTTTCTTATCATGGGAGGGTTCTTATATTTCGGGTTTTTAATTTTGTGGGCTATTTTTTCAATCTTTTCTACATTTTTTCTTTTGAACAAGACAAGCAGACCTCCTTCCCTTTGA
The DNA here is from genome assembly GCA_958450375.1 of Homarus gammarus. Classification (NCBI taxonomy): domain Eukaryota; kingdom Metazoa; phylum Arthropoda; class Malacostraca; order Decapoda; family Nephropidae; genus Homarus; species Homarus gammarus. The sequence goes on from CAUDMG010001065.1 coordinate 907,894, forward strand.
GTATTCCTCACTTTTCACTTTGCCTGAATATCAAAGTTGCTTTAATCATATTCTATCTCAACCCCAGCAGGTACTTGTTTGGGCATACGATAACGTCAACAGAGTATGTGGATAGCAGTGCCCAGACGGACATTATGTATTCCAGAAGGAGATCCTTCAAGACATCTCCCACCAGCACCATAGACGAGGATGACGTTCACTCTCCAGCGGAGTCGAGCAGCCAGAGAGGAAGTCTAAGTGAAGGGACGGCAGAGATGGGAGACATCGACGAGAAGGGAGAAGACGGGATGACATACCGTGAGCTGGATGAAGCGAGAATACGACCAATCGTACGACTAGGGCGGAGCGTCTCTGATTGTGAACGAGTCCGCCACCGTGTACCACGCATCAACAGAGCGATGAAACAAGAAAGTAATGAATCCAATGACTCGGAGGAAGATTTAATAACAACAAAACAGTTTGACAGTCTGCCAATGCTGTCAGCCCCGGCAGCCTTTGATAAAAAAAACAGATTGTTTAGGTTTTCCCCAGACAATGAAAATGCAATCGGGCAGATAAAGCCCAGGTCTCGGCTTCTCGAGAAACCTGACTTTTCCCACGGACAATATGCTCAATTCTCTTCGCGGTCAGTCGAGTGTGTGTTAGACGCCACAGGGCATAGCCGCTTCACTGACGACTCCACTGGCCACATCAGTGAGGAGGGCACCCCTGAAAACAGCGTGGCCAGTCGGACACCAACGCCTCCCCCAACTGAGGAACGCAAGAAGGCGACTCACCCTCCTGTTACTCCTCGGGCCGAGGCACCAACGCCACCACACGCTGTCAACGAGCCCAAGGAACTTGTAATCCGAAAGAAACCGCCCATGAAGTTCCTTAAGCGTGCGCAGAGTTTGTCGTACGTGTTCAAACGCAATACTGCTAAACCAGAGAAGAAAAAGAAAGTAATACGCGACGACTACGCCGCGTTGACCTCAACGAGAGAACCTCAAGGAGAGATGGCGCTCGTGCCTCTGGAGAAGTTGGTTCAGATCGACGACATCCAGATGCAGCCGTCACTCTCCAGCTATAACGTGAACGGCGACTAACACTCCCCTTCCTCACCCCGGCGAACATTCATCATGATTTAGCTGTAGAGTTAATCACAACTATAAGCATAAGTGTTTGTGTTAGGGCTGCCTGCCTGGCTGTCTAGTGGACGGTGAAGGAACAAAAATGAACCGTGAAAACATCTATCTGGCATAATAGTGAGTGCAGTTAATACTATCCTGCACTGTCCATATCTTCTGCATAATTACTATTCATGTCATATCTAAATCTTAGATTGGAATAGTAGTCGACCCAGAGATCGATAGTGTTTTCTATGTTATGGATGGATAAGCCTTTCAGATCACTGGCGCTTGTAACAAGTGAGTGTGCGTGAAGCTGCCAGACAAAATGTGTGGACGTGTGGACGTTCTTGGCTGGTTACGTGTGTGTGTGTGTGCGTGTCTACATACATGCACCGCACACTGCCGGTCCGTAAAGAGATCGCACATACATCTATATCGCCTCTGGTGTTGCCTTACAAAGTTCTGTTGCTCTTTTACAACAATAGTTTCCAAGTCATTGTGTAGGTGTGTGTGAGTGTGTGTTAGTGCGTGAGTGTGTGTGACAGCGTGTGAGTGTATTTACGAGTAAGCTTCCATAGCTTGCTAAGGCTTGTACATGTTTTCAATATTATTTATTTACAACAGTGTGTTAGGTGTGGGTGCGTGTATGTGAGGTGACAAAATATTCAAATATGAAGATAAATATAAGATAATATATGTGCTCGTCGATCTTTGCAAACACTCTTTTCATCTATATCCTGTGTGTGACTCTATACATCACATCTCCGCTACTCCCCTACACGCTGTGTTTTCTACCAGATGATCCTGACTCTTGGTGTGAGGTGTCCCAGCATGCATGGTACTGTACAGTAGATGCCAGATAACCTTAGGACAGTTAACACACTCAAAATGGAAGTTGGGATATCAGCATTTATCTTCTCATTGACCTTTCATATTTTCATGTGATATATTATTTTTTTCGTTGTTTTAAGACATAAGGTGCAACTTACGTTTATAAAACTATAACGAGTGTAAAACAATGGCTGTGTACAAATTGTTTTAGTGACCGTTACACTCAGCAAGACGGAGGTGGAGCTACTGGTGAGAGCATCAGTGGTGCTCCAAACTTTACAACCACATGAATTAACACAAACTTTTTATGAGTTAAAGATTTATTTACCTCCAAAAGAGTATAATATTGTACACAAAGCAATGGAAATTGTTGACTGAAAACCTAATACAAAATAGAAAAGTGAATGATAAGTTTTTCTTCAAACCTTATCCTCGTTTTCTCAGTTAAGGACAGTGTGCAGTCTCCATCGTGTATATACTTGGTTGGGTCTCCCTTGCCATGTGTAATGCCTCATATGATCTCTGTTGTGTCATGTTGGTGCGCTGCCCAAACTCTCTGACCAGAATTACAAGGTCTTGGAGCAGCTGAAGATTTGTAAAGCGAAAGTACTTGAAAAAGGTAAGTTATATGGAAGCAAGGAAACAGGTAGAGAGAGACCAGCAACGCAGATTGGGGATAGTCACAAAAAAGCGCTGTAGTTGACTGCTTTGGCACAGACAAACACTAAACTGAAAATTATTGAAAGTGCAGTACTTAGTGCGGCAAAAAAAAAACTATTCCGGAGAATTCTACTACCACTCAAGGACACCACTGGCAGGCGTAGAGTACCTTGGTGGACGCCAGTTTGTCAACAAGCAATTCTTGAACGCAATACCTGGTACAGAATCCTTCATGGGGCTGTTACCCAAAGCAATCTGCTATAGAAGAAAAGATGTAAGGCTCATGCACGTAGATTTATCACGGAGTACTCGCAGGTCCTGGCAAGAATACCTCTCCACTATCAAGGTAAGTTCGGAGGCTAAGTGAACACGTTCGGGAGCTAGGATGCTCGGGAACTAGCTCTCGAACGTGTTCGCCCAGCTTACGAACGACTGAGAAAACGGCTGTATTCCGGGAGGGCCAGAGGAGTTCTTTCATCCCCCAAATATAAAGTGAGGGACCAACTCTTAATAGCCCCAAGACATAACAGATTATCTCGCCCGTCAGATTGCCAGAGTGAGCAGCTCTTACTATAATCCGAATTTCACTCCAGTGAGGGGGCGGGCCAGGAGGCAGCCTTGTTGTTTGACAGTGAGGGGGCGGGCCAGGAGGCAGCCTTGTTGTTTGACAGTGAGGGGGCGGACCAGGAGGCAGCCTTGTTGTTTGACAGTGAGGGGGCGGGCCAGGAGGCAGCCTTGTTGTTTGACAGTGAGGGGGCGGGCCAGGAGGCAGCCTTGTTGTTTGACAGTGAGGGGGCGGACCAGGAGGCAGCCTTGTTGTTTGACAGTGAGGGGGCGGACCAGGAGGCAGCCTTGTTGTTTGACAGTGAGGGGGCGGACCAGGAGGCACCCCAGTTGTTTGACAGTAAGGGGGCGGACCAGAAGGCACCCCAGTTGTTTGACAGTAAGGGGACCGGGACCGAAGACGAACTCCATCGTGCCCTCAAGTTCTCTAAGGGCATGAGTCCCGGACCCGACAAAATATTGTGTGACATGTTGCAACACCTGAGCAGGACCAACCTAATCAAAGTGCTTTAGGTTTACAAAAAGATCTGGACGTCTCAAACGTTCCCTGACTCGTGACGCCTAAAACATGTACCGACTCCATGAAGGATGGCGACCTCATGAGCCCCAGTTCATTCAGACTACTGCACTTACGAATTGTCGATGTAAAGTAACGGGAAGAATACAAGAAAATAGATTGATAGTTTTTCTAGAGGACAACTCTTACTAAATGATCTACAAAGTGCCCCCCCCCCCCCCCCAGCAGGAGCTCACTAGATCATCTGGTATTATTGGAACATATTCAAAAGGCATTTAAAGCCATACCATCTTCTACCTGGAATACCTCTGCAGTGCGCACACCTCACATTTACCTTTCATATCACACATTCACAGAGAGAGAGAGAGAGAGAGAGAGAGAGAGAGAGAGAGAGAGAGAGAGAGAGAGGAGAATTTTGACGTGTCTTGCTCCTTTAACACACTCCACCACAACACCACAAGAGGCAGCCACAACCCACCAATCAACAACTACGACACCATAATGACCCAGACGTTAACGACCAGCAAGATGGAGGTTGAATGGGTTATCCCCTTGTGTATTTATAATCAAACAGTAAATTATAAGTAAAAATATACAAACTCGTGAGGAATGGAGGAACAATATACATAGAAATTACCCAGAGATTCATTTTCAAGGTAGTTTAGTCGTCACTCTTGTCCGGTAGCGTCTTCCAGCACTGATGACGACCACGGCAGTAAAACACAAGTAAAGGATTTTAACGATTTAAAACAGCGATCATTTCGTTGTTTGGGTTTCATCTTTATCGCTGTAACTTTGTGATATCCTAATGTTAACCATCTCTCATTGCACAGGATAGGGTTAGGTTAGGTTGGGTTAAGTTAGGTTAGGTTAGTTTAGGTTAGGTTAGGTTACCTGGATTACATGTCACTACCATTGAAGATTAATTAACCTGACGTAACCTAATCTAATCTAATCTAACCTAACCTAACCTAACCAAACCTAACCAGATGTAACCAAACCTAACCAGATGTAACTTAACCTAACCTGATGTCCTCCTAACCTAACCTAACCTAACCATATAATTAGTATACCAGTAAGCATATGGGATGTCACATATCAGAACATTAACGACATGGAGACTGCCTCACCTAACCTAACCTAACCTAACCTAACCACCAGCATGATAAGTTTTCAATATCGTAATGTTCACAACTTACGTGAGAAATGTGATGCCTTACTATAACAATTGCTACTAAACCTCCTGACTACTGTACACCAACAAGGATTTCTCGGGTATTATTTGTTTATCCCCCTCAAGTACGATGCTTGTTTAACATGTTGACAAATGCTTCTGTACAGGACGAAAAACCTTGAGTTATGTTAGTAATCTTTAGAGTACGATTACCAATTTCTGTACGTCAATTATTTACTATTTTAAGTACGATTAATTAAGTTCTTATGTGCGATTAATTATTTTTCATTACAATAATTATGTTTCTTCACTATGATCAATTAAAGTTCGATTGATTTAATCCTCGTAGTGCTGTACTGCGGACGAGTTATTACTCCCCATACTCCCCCAGTTAGTTCTATGTACCAGCTACAATCAAATAACATAAATTCAATCGACGAAAATTTAATTTAAAGTTACTCGGAAAATGTGCGGGAAACAGAAAAGCTGGGAAAGAAAATTTTGGATCAGCAAGGGGCGGCTAGTGCATGTTGGGCACGGTTGTCATCGGCAGCTCCCCCCAGCCTTCAGCTGCAGGCGCGTCCACACCCGGCGCTCACAATTTTATTTTATTTTTATTGCTTGTAATCAACGAGTCTCCACTTGTATTTATTTTTTTACCTTGACCAAATCCAGCAGCGGAATGCATTTCTCTCTAAAATATATCGTCTCTCTCTGTCTCTCTCAATACACACACACATATATATATATATATATATATGTGTGTGTGTGTGTGTGTGTGTTAACTTTCAAGAGTAGAACGCTTTTTGTTTACATTTTGTCAGGTCCACTGCAGTAGAGTAGTACCCCCTTACACCCTCACCGTTCTCTTCGTTATGTGATGCACTCTGAGCTATACGATTCAATACACTAAAGGACTTATTTCTAGTGGAAATACATAAAACTATAATAATGATGGACCATTTTTAGACAATTAATAGCTTCATAGATTAGACGATTGATAGTAAAGAACAAATCGTGGAAAATGAGACCATTAATAAGACCACACAAACTATCTCAGGCCAGAGTTAAGGTAAACATGTACTTGGCTTGTGTAAATAACGACTAGAATATAATTATCCTTCCATGAATAATTGACTCATGTTGGTTAAAGCTGAGGTGATCATTATAAAGAGCGGAGGTTAAACGAGAACTTGACTTCAAGTTTCACCTGTTCACATGACACTGTATCTAGATGGAATTTATTTTGCAGTACAAAGTATTTTGAACATTTTATGAATTAATTAAGCTGTTTAATTAAATAATATTCTGATTAGTATTTGAATTTTATGCTAATTTATGCAAATTACTCTGACATTAATATATAATTTTACCAGGGAATGATCACAGTTACCAGAATGCTCTTTTTCCCTTAACAGTCTCGCGACCAAGGTTAGCAAGTACAGTACAATACTAGGCACTCTCACCCACCAAGTTCCCGTGTTTTATATTACAATGTATAACTTCACTTTAAGCGCGTATCCTGGGTTAGAATATACATTAGTCATGAACAAATAAAAATTAAGAGATACAAACTATCTCCCTGGGCGCAGCTCTTCACGCCACCAACTACAGCGGCCACACGGGTACTAGGCTTCCTGACACACTACTCTATAGCGTGTGTCGTGACCTTAATTTACCTCATTAATGGTAAATTCCTGTCTCCTAGTCGCCGCCCATTTGATTGTATTATAATGTCTAATACGGTGTGAAGTATTTTGTGATTATTGTACATTTTACAAGTACCCCTGAATAATTCATCTTCACGGCTTATATTTGTAATCTGAAATCCATTGGTAAACGCTTTACTTATTATCAATATTATTATTATTATTATTATTATTATTATTATTATTATTATTATTATAGCGGAGTTCGAGATTTAGAGAATCCTGTAGGAATACCAGCCCACCAATACTCGTGAAGTGAGGCCCTTACATTATACAGCCCAGGAGTTTTTGCACCTTGAACTCTTTCCCTAACTGGCTTAATTAAGATATAATGAAGATACTGGTGAGATTGAAGTCGAATTTGTCCTGAGGCTTAACCATAACTAATGTATTTGCTTATTATTCTTTACTAGCAACAATAAACGTGTGAAACCTTGGAAAACCTATTGGGAGAGAAACGAAACTCACCAAGAACGTCAACAAATATTGCTTTATACCCTCCGTTAGATGGGAACAATGCAGGGACCTCATAATGAGCGTTTCTGCCTCATTCCTCATCGCAATGTGAGTACACTCTTTCTTGCCTCCTCATGACACTCATGAAAATAATGAGTGGAAAAATGTCCTTCAACGACTGGGAGCCTTAACGAGGCATCAGGTTCAATGGTTGGCAATGGTCGGGGTCCGGCTGTTGCACCTGCAGTTCCCGCTGCTGCTAAGGGCGGCAGTCTTGTAGCCCAACGAAGGAACGGTGGCCTTATTAAGAGTGTCGCAGATTTTCATTAGTGGACACATTAACTCGTCAAACACGGGGAGTCAACACGTCATCAAAGGCCACCACCAATCCCCGCCCAGCATTTAATATCCTCGGCAGTGACGAGTTTTTCTTCTAAGCGTAGTTGAAATGTGTAAATATTGACATCTCGTTAAGGTGTCATATGGGGAAGGAGGGGTGTCGTCACCAGGTGCAGCGCCTCAACAATAAACTGCTCCCGTGTGATGTCTTATGTGAAAATGTTGCCAAGACCCCCTTTTAAACCCTTTGTTCTATAAGACCCTGGTACCTAGAGACTTGGCGAGGCCCTTTGCTTAACCGCCGTAAAACCTGAAGATTCGCTAAGACTAGAAGATAATCCACACAACACGCCACCGAACTCACACTACAACACTTTCCGACACTAATATGACACCCATTAAGAACCTGTGACACGCCACCCACCGTCACAAGACTATAAACACACATTTGTGGTATGATGTGTACAGACTTGGACGCACTTGAGTCCCCCCTCCCTTGATAGTGGACCCAAGCTAACTCAGCTCGGGTCAATACAGAAAACGGGACGAAATCAACACCAGTTTCCTCTTTACTCGGATGTATGGGAGGGTTTGGCACCTCATAATGCAGTAATGCGCTTCAACAACTAGGGTCTCTAAGCATATATAATATATAACTAAATACACTACCCATTAACAATTAAAATCCTAGTTTATCATATTTTTTTTCTTTGACTTAGTTTACGTGTTTAAAGACCTTAATTGATGGAGCACAAAAATAAATAAAGGCAACAAATATCCATTACAAAATTAATGTAAAAAAAAATAAAATAAAAATCCCAAGAATCTCCGTCAAACGTAAGAGGATGGTTAATGTCGCGTGTGTGCTTCCTGGAATTTTTCTTGGGCGACGAACCTTGGTCCTTCTGCCAGGAAGTAAAACAAATAGAAAGCTGTTAGAGCCTTGGTTGGCCTGTGTAGCGATGGCCTGTAATGCCGACGTGATTAAAAGACACCATCAAGCAATGACCGAGGGAGAAAGAAAACTGCAACGAAATGTCCCGTAGAGAAGATAAATGTTTACTTGTTTATGCAGATGTTATAATATAATACCAGGCGTCAGAAACAAAAGTCTTTCAATGCGTATTCTAAACTGGACAAATGCAATAGACATCAACAATAAAAATTTAATGAATCATCTCTGCTTATTTGTTGTTCTACGATCTACTTACTTCTGAGCCTTCTGTGGTGTTGTTCTAGTACTAAACATACGAGTGTTTGTCCTCCCTCATAGCCATATTATCGACAGTCACTTCATTCTCCCGAGTTCCATTAATGGCAGCAGGTGTGGACTGTTGTACTGTGGTGGGCAGCACTACTACAGGGGTTAACCAACAACTTTAGGAAAATTTTCTATGAAAGATAACTTATTTTTACCTCAAGAATATCCGAAAGCATAGATGGTTATGTAATTTGCGTATTATTATTTTGGCGGTTTTTACGTCGAGCACACTAAACTCCCTGTCGCCATATTGACTGTTTCAGATAGCAGCGCCCGAACACTTCCCAGCGACCATTCCATACACATGAACACTTCTAGTGACCGCTACATTATGATTTACCGCAGATAAGATAAGCCAACCCAACCTACATATCCTAGGATGGAAGAACATTATTTAAGGTTTGGTTTGTGCATTATGCAGAAGACCCGACAGCCGCACCCTTACCCACTACCTCTAATATGTCCCCACACACAGCCCTTCCGTGACGCCTGCTGGGCCACCACTCACGACCCCCTGACGGAGACACGATGATCCTCCCCATACTGGCCAGATATTATGTAAATAATATTGATGATATGTTAAAGGAATATCCTTCCTTCCTTAGGCTTTAGTAAGCACCTTTATAATATTTATATGTACTTGTCACACTTGCCAGATGCTTCTGGTGTTATTGTACAGGGGTACCTAGTGACAGCACTAGGATACCGCTTCCTCTATCGAGGAATAAATATTGAAAAAAGAAAAATGAAAAAGGTTTGGTTAGGTTAGGTTATTCTTCAGTAAAGTTTCTAATTAACACACAATCGTGTTCTAGAGTATTACCCTGAGGTGACCCAAATACTTTTACACACAAGAAATAATTTTAATTCCAACCACAGGAACACTGCCGCAATGTTTAATTAGAGTGTGACAAGCATTACCAGTGTTTCCACTCGTCTCACGCTTTACAAGATTTATTTTTAGATAACCTTTTCATTTTTATTTCCACAACGGGCGTTTTAATATTCGAGTGTAACAAGATATACTGCACATATAAACGGAGTATAACAGTACAGACACACATACACTGCCGAGCACGTCCTCGTATAGGGAACACCGATTAAACTGGGGAGGGAAGTCGATTTTAATATGGGGCCGCATGACACAAAGACAAAAAGCTTAATTTATTGCATTTGGGCTACCAAGGATATCGATTGTGAGTGTGTGCGTAAAGGGAAGATCTTTGCAGGGAATCAAAATCACAGGCGATGATGTACTCGATGCAGACGGTTGTATAAGGAAAATCCGGTCCAATAATTTCTCAGTGGGCAAATACTCGTCACAAACATTTATGAAATTCAATTCAAAAGCTAAGGCACGCGCAGATGTATCACGTGACAGCGGGAACACCACGTGAGTAAGAAGTCAACAATATATCCCGCAAACTTGTATAGTTAACTTAAATCCCTCCAAATTCGAAAAGGCATAACTCGAAAAAAAATACGAAGAAAACACTATCGAGCAAAAATATTTTTTCTCTATCTCCCTGTACAAAAATCAATATAGTGTTCCTTTATGTCCACTACCTAAATATTAACCTCAATATCTTTTCAATTGCTATAGTGTTAAATACGGTTACGTGAGTTTAAATTGGATATCTTGTTTTACCCATCTCAACAAACTGGAAATTTAAGCCACGACTCTCTTCAAATATTCCATCCATCTCCCAACTTATATAGCTTTATATTTCACTCGTATCTCAGCTATAGCCGCTCACACACTTCAAGAATTCGTTTGATGTTATAGCTCTAAGTATCCAACTATTAATCTATTAGTAAAACATAGCACTTTATTATCAGGGTTTATTAGGGGGTACTCACTCATCGCTATCAGCAGAGGTCAAGTTGTACAAGAGAGTATTGATGACCCAACTTAAACTGACCTTGGCTTGAATTATCTAGGTGTTATCGCAGTGGCTTCCTTCTCAGTAAATCCACCCCGTCTGCTGTCTGTCCGCCGACCATCCACTCACAATACTATAAACGAACTGACCTGTGACCTGCTATAGCCTGTGTGACATCTTACCTATTATTTTGTTCATCGGTCGTCTTGTGTAGGTCAGTTCAAGCTCTGTGTCTCCTGTTTTCACTCAGTCTTTCGATGCCTCCAGTGTCCAGAGTTCACCATTTCAATATTGCAACTCTTAACATTTTATCGATGTTATTAAAATAAGTTATTCTTCACTTTAATTTTACATCACTTATTTTGTCATTCTATATTTTGTGTAAGAACTGTTTATTGATTAATTACTGTATAAGGGTTTATGCTATTTTAACGGACAGACACAGGGGTAAATGAGAGAGAGAGAGAGAGAGAGAGAGAGAGAGAGAGAGAGAGAGAGAGAGAGAGAGAGAGAATACGAGTAAATAATCAAGGAGGTGCAGTAAGTTGTGATAATTTTTTGCTCAAGGGAAGAAACGTTGATTACCAGGCAGCAGGTGAGTGTGAGAGCTACAGGTTCACACCACCACTACTACCACCATCACTACGCTCTTATCTGCGGCTGTTGGGTGCACCTGCCACCTTCCCTACCACCCTGATCATCCACCACCACACACCACGCCACCCTGATCACCCCCACCACACACACCCCGCCACCCCTGACCACCACCACCACACACCCCGCCACCCCTGACCACCCTTGTAGCTGCAGGAAGGTGGAAATAAGGGGAATGAATGAGGAAGAGTAACGTAAGTAGGAGGTGATGGAAAAGAAGAGACGTGGGAGAGAGAGGATGTAGATTAATGGGAAGGAAACGAATAAAGAAGAGTGAAACAGCAAGAGGTAATGGAGTGAAAAGAGTCGAGGAGAGAGAAAAAAAGGAGATAGGGCAAAGATGGATCGATAGGAAGTAATTGAATGAGCCCTTAAAGGAAGCAACGAGAGAGAGAGAGAGAGAGAGAGAGAGAGAGAGAGAGAGAGAGAGAGAGAGAGAGAGAGAGAGAGAGAGAGAGTTAACACGAGAGAAATTTCTAAAAACATGATAGTTTCTTCAAAATAAAACGTCAGAGAAGACAAAGTGAGACATAAATAATACAAAACCAAGTAAATTAAAGTAAACATCAAGACCTGGTAAGTTTTTAGAAGGAGAGGAAGAGAGGACTAAGATTATTATCGGAGGAGAGGACGACTTGTAAACACTGGCAGTCTGCCGGTCGGTGATAATGAACACGACCATGGACCCAAAAACTACTTAAGTGGTCCTGTAATATCCACTTCGAAATAATGGTCACCTCGTTACCGACAGTCAAAAGTATCTCACATCATATTCTTTTCGTTTGTTTTTTAACTTAGATTAATGTTTAAATAATATTATAATTTGCGTTGATATTATAATGAATTAAAAAATAATGTAATAGTTTAATTCCCGCAAAATTTTTATAATCAAAACACAAGTTGATCAGTGTAGTGAAGGTATAGCTGACGGAGGCCCAGTGGAGGTGAGGTGGTGAGGCTAACGTATAGGATGTAGCAGGAAAGCAAACACTAGGGAGTGGGGGGGAGGGATGGGTGGTATCTCTTATTTATGTTAAAGTAATGTTGTGTTCAGTTTTACTCTTGTGGTTGTTGGTTGACACACTTAGTCTGTTGCTCCGTCATCGGGACATCTTCCACTGAGGTAACTGATGGTAACTTGAAGGCTGGCAATGTGTTTGTGTTATCATCCCATAATTAGATATAGTAAAAGTGAACTGTTACGGTGATATCAAGTCATGTAGACGAATAGAGGAATGTTTTACGACTTGAAAATATCGACCATCATTGACTGGAATTGAGATACAGCAGGTGACTCATAAAGAACTTAAGGAACACTGAAGAATTCTTGAAAAAAAAATACAAAAGAAACCCACCTAGCTGATGGTCATGAGATGTTCAGCAGTCATTGAATATAGATGGGTCGAGGTCCGTCAGCAGTTGCCCGTCAGCAGTTGCCTATCAGCACAGGTGGTGTACTTGTCGACCTGTTGAGAGAATCATTCAGGTCATGTCACATCCACACGTTAGTAGGTTATGTGGGGAAGAGTAAAAACATCGGCTAACTGGAACAAGACTGAATAATCTAAGGGAATGGAGGAGGAGGAGGGAGAGCTCTAAAGACTCGGGTACCAGAGAAGGAAGGTGAGACTGGGGAGGACTACCTGGTAAGATTAGGTCACCAGGTAAGACGAGATTTACCTGGAGAAAGCTTGAGTCAAGGATGGTGGAGGATGACCTGGTTATCGAGGAAAGAATCAACACCAGCCTTGAGGAAAGTCGACTTTACGTGGAAAATTATCCTCCATTTTTGATAGCGATGACACTTTACTGTTATTAAAATTAAGAAAGAAGATAACTCACTAAGAAATGAACTCTGATGTGAAATGAAGAAAGAGTCGGAGAAAAGGTCAAACCTGAGACCAATTAACTATTAAGAGGGCAGATTAGACTAACAGGTGAGAAAAGGAACGGATTAAATTACACAGGTAAGTGACTGGAAAAGGAACTATGAATCATGTCAGAGCTACACACGGTGACATGTTCTGACCACAGCAACATTATCCACCTCTCTTACACGTCCGAAATAGTTGGATGATTACCTTGTACTAAAGACCAATGATCAGTGAGACATAAATGATCCTTGGGAGGCTACGGATCTATTCTAAAAACAAAATGAATGATACACAGGCATATACAGTACAGCTGGCAACCCGAGACCTCAGCAAGAAGATTAACGTGAGGAAACAAGACATAAATTTGAGTTCTTTGATAGAATTATTAGTCATATTCAAGAGGACCCCCATGTGTGTGTGTAGGGGGGGGGGGGGGGGAGGGAAGCTTACCTGAAAAAGTTCGGGGTGACGTTAATGAGGTTGTCCTTTGGTTGACGTAGCACAGGTAACTCACCCCAGAGAACGTACCTGTGAGAGAGAGAGAGAAACTTTATATTCCTAGTTTAAAATGTTTCAGGAACACAGAAGGTGTGAGTGTCACCAGCTGCTGTGAGACCTGGGAAATGAACCATCTGCAGCCAGAAGAATGAGGTCACCAGCTGTAAATGGCTGTACGTGGCAAGTATATATAATTATTTCTTATCCACGCTAAGATTATATGTATCTGGAAGACCTCCCTACTGTGGTGGGACGTGGCGGCTGTGGTCTTGTTGATAGCATGAGACACACTGCATGGGGTCTTCAGGGCGACCACTCCCACAGTCCGCGGAAGGAGAGGACACCTGGGTACCTTGATAATAACGTGTGTGTGTGTGTGTGTGTGCGTGTGCGTGTGTGTGTGTGTGTTCAAAATCCAACATTGTTCTAGCTGATCAACACAAAATCCCACGAATGTTTTCAAACTCACTTGATTACACAGAACCCTTCCGTGATCGAGAACTACAAACATCTCTCGAGTGTCTCTCACATCACTACCAAGGTCTCGAGGTCTCGTTCAAGCGTCAGAGATCTCTTACAACCTGACTGTCTCAACACTTAAATCCATTAAACAACTCTCAAATGTTCCAAATCTTTCTCGTGTTTTCTCCAAGTTCATTAAAGTGTTTCGGATTCCTCTCAAGCATTCCGAGTGTCTCCTAAGGCTACTGGATTCTTCATGTGATAAATTCTTGGGGTTCCTATAAGGTTGACGCCACGCTGGAGGATTTTAATTCCGGAGTGACTGTAGTTATTTTTATCTCTTCGTCTTCATATTGTTATTTTTACTATTATTATTACTATTCGTAGTAGTAGTAGTAGTAGTAGTATCGTTCTTATTGTTTTTGCCATTGAAGCTCTCTCTCTCTCTCTCTCTCTCTCTCTCTCTCTCTCTCTCTCTCTCTCTCTTACTAATTTACTCATAAAATTAAAGATATTTTAATTTTATATTTGTACTTAATATGTGTAATTGTGTAAGACGAACAGGATCAAGCGTACTAACTGGTGAGGCGACTATAAAAGTTACCATTTAGTAAATTTTCTGCTTCCCAGAGTGTACATTTTTATTGTTATGCACTAACAAGAATAAATTCTAATTCTCGTATAATTTTTACAAACATCGGGAATTTACATTATTGGCGGCGGAAAATTGACGAAAAAGGATCCGGCGACCTGTACAGTACGCCGCCGTAGTGGGTTCAGTGAGTTAATTACTATTTTAAGATTAAATTCAAAAGCAAATTGAATTTTTTTTATAAACAAACAACAACATCCGCAAAACGTAAAATTCTGACGCCCACATCCACACCCGCGGATATATGACAACCTGACACCTGATGATCTGAGACGTGGCTGGTCGAAGGGCCTGAGAGGATGTGACGTCATGGAGTAAAACAGGTGAACACTGCAGGTACAGTTTATTAGTTACCTGGTATGTGAGGTGTATTGCCTACTGGAGGTGTGTGGGTATTTCGAATGGGTAATCTGGATGGGTACTGAGACCTCAACAGTGAGTTAAGTAGGGATCCATGTGTGTGTGTGTGTGTGTGTGTGTGTGTGTGTTCATCAGTCTCAACACACATAGCCTTCCACGTATTCATTAAGGATCTGGCCTCAGCAAGTTGACGTTCAGATAATGAGACTTACTAATAACCTTATGAATAATAACGTTCATTAATCAAGAGTTATTTACAGGTCCTAATTATAGATGAGTTGTGCCCAGGTGTGTGTCAGCCTTCTCTCTCCTTCCTTCCCTCACTCCCTTCATTCCTCTCTTCTTCCCTTCTTCCATCCATCCCTCCCTCCTACATCACCTTACCTCCTCCCCCCTCATCTATACACCATCTCTTCCTTCCTTCCTTCCTTCCTTCCTTCCTTCTTTCCCTCCTCTACCAGCCTCCCTCCTTCACCAGTATCGGGGTGTCGTAAATTAACCTCACTCTCACACCTGACTGAACAGGTGTATTGTGTCTTCACTAATGACGCGTCTCCTTGGTGTCATTAACCTGTCTCGTCCTCTAGAGCACTGGCAGACGTCTCTTTGTCTGTCTGTCTGTCTGTCTGTCTGTCTCTCTCTCTCTCTCTCTCTCTCTTTGTTTATTCAATTCTCCCCTACCATACTTCTGTTTTATTTCTACCCACCTTTTTCTTTCTTTCTCTCTCCTTCTCTCCCTCACTCTTTCCCTTCGCCCCCCTCCCAGCACCACCCCCCACCCCCTCTCTGTTTCCGCTGGCTCTCTCAACTTTTCATTTATTTGATTGGGGGAAATTTTTATCCTGGCATTATCCCTTGTTCTGCTTTCTCTCTCTCTATCCCTCTCTTTCTCCCTCTTCTCACTTGGTTTATCTCTTGTCTACCTTTTAGCATCAGTTATCCTATTCTTCCCCTTTCATTACTTTATCCCCGTTTCATCCCTCCTCTTTTTCTCCTGTAGATCCCATGTTGATTAAGGGGTCCCAGCTTATTTCACCTGACGATTAAACACCATAATTGTAAGTGGATTAGGTTAGGTTAGGTTAGGTTAGGTTGGGTTAGGTTAGGTTAGGTTAACATTACGGTGTTTATTCCTCAGGTGAAATAAACTGGTGTTATTAATCATCATAAGATCTGTTATTTCTTACTGTGTTAATCCATATGATTTAATTAACTTGTAATGGTAGATCCTTCTGTAGTCTGTCTTCTCCTATCCTGAATTAAAGTATCGTTCAGTGTTTCGTTATTATCAGTCATCCAACTTCTCCGCTTTAACATCGTCTCCCTATTCTTCTTCAAAAATGACGTTTACGTATGATTGAGTGTCGCCTCTCTCTCTCTCTCTCTCTCTCTCTCTCTCTCTCTCTCTCTCTCTCTCTCTCTCTCTCTCTCTCTCTCTCTTCATTATTAAACTAGCGTCACTGAAGGTTGTGTAAAAGGCTGTACCGGAGAAGATGGACAAACATACAGAAATTTCCTCACAACGTCTTTCACTCATGTCGAAAAATCCTTAATATTCCCCCCCCCCCCCCTCCTAAAAAAAGTAAAAACAGAATGGGATTACAGCCTTGAAGTGTTCCACAGGATAAAAATACCTCTACCACCGCCTCCTCCTCTCTCCCACGCTCCATTCTACACACACACACACACACACACACACACACACACACACACACACTGATGACGACCTATAAGATATATCGACTTCATGTCATCAATACTTACGGGAACAAGACAGGTGGTTGAATAAAGTTTTGGTACGAGTTTACCTGTAAATTCACTCCATGTCTGTCCACCTTAACTCACCTGATGATTGAACACATGGGAAAGTTTAGGTTAAGTTTGGTTAGGTTTGGTTAGGTTAAGTTAGGTTACGTTAGGTTAGGTTAGGCTAGGTTAGGTTAGATCAGCAGTAGGGTGTTTAATATCAAGGTGAAACAAGCTGGGGTGTCTAATCTTCACGGAGTTCACGGTAGCCAATGAAATCTTCCTCACCTGGACGGTATAAGAAGGTCACTCTTTAACTAATCTTTAAACTATTCAGCAAAACTAGGAGTCACAATCAACCGCTTCTCTTGGTCGTGAAGAAGACGAGTGAAGTTGGCGATATACAGTAGAGGTCAGAAGTTCACTCCCTCCTAAAACGAAGCAACATCGACCCCAAATAAGATGAAACAGTCAGGGTAAGTCAGTTCGGAGACTCATTCCTCTGACTCAGTTTCACCACGAAGAGCGAACTTTTGTCCCTAATGAGAATAAGTCACTTAATGCTCAGAATTGGGAAGAAAAAGTTTAAAGATGTCTCATTAACTTTACTTGTTCCTATATGGCAATGGTGTGGAGGTACTGTGTTGGTTAAGTTAGGTTAGGTTGTGGTAGTAGTGTATCTTGTAGTTAATGGTATATATAGTAACGTGCCTCTATGGGAGTCTATGGTAATGAATGGTAAACACGTTGGCATGAATTACTAGGAACATGAACCCGAACCCGAACACGAACCCCAATACAAACACCCCCCCCCCACCCCCCTCCCCTGATAAACAAAAATGAAGACTAACAACAAGAACAACAATAATCAAAAACAAAAAGGAAATCGACGCGCCATCCTCAGACGGTGAGAGCCACAATACAACACCATCATAACGTGGGAAGAACACCAGCTGCTAGACGAAGCCAAAATCGGATATGAAATGTGAACCCTGAACGAATGACCTTTGCGTATCTATGACCATGAAATTTTACCGATCTCAACCTATACTAGATAGCAAGTGTCAAGAAATGAGACAACAGCACAAATTCCGTGGGATACTGAAGGAGTGAGGGATGGGGGGAGGGGGAGGGGGAGAGAGGGAGGGATGGAGAGAGGGGGAGGGAGGGAGGGAGGGATGGAGAGAGAGAGGGAGGGAGTACGTGGTGTTAGTGGGAGAAGCCGACACATGAATTGCCTGACAACAAAAACAAACAACGTAAGATGTCTATGGGGTTCAGGATAGGATAGGTTAGGTCAGGATAGGTTAGGTTAGGTCAGGATAGGTTAGGTTAGACACTGTACGTTAATAGAGAGACAGTAGAGAGATAATACGTTCATAGAGACACTGTACGTTTATTTAGTGACCGTAGAGAGATAATACGTTTATGGAGAGACACTGTACGTTTATAGAGACAGTAGAGAGATAATACGTTCATAGAGACACTGTACGTTTATTTAGTGACCGTAGAGAGATAATACGTTCATGGAGAGACACTGTACGTTTATAGAGACAGTAGAAAGATAATACGTTCATAGAGAGACACTGTACGTTTATAGAGAGACAGTAGAGAGATAATACGTTCATAGAGAGACACTGTACGTTTATAGAGAGACAGTAGAAAGATAATACGTTCATAGAGAGACACTGTACGTTTATAGAGACAGTAGAGAGATAATACGTTCATAGAGAGACACTGTACGTTTATAGAGAGACAGTAGAGAGATAATACATTCATAGAGAGACACTGTACGTTAATAGAGAGATACTGTATGTTCCAAGAGAAGCATAAGAGAGAGGGAGAGAGAGAGAGAGCGAGAGAGAGAGAGAGAGAGAGAGAGAGAGAGAGAGAGAGAGAGAGAGAGAGAGAGTAATAATCATATAAGGTGGTTGTACACGTGATCTTTTAGCGCAGTCCTCGCCTCATCTCATGAATAATTTCCTCCCTAGCAGCCCCTTACCGCCCTAGCAGCCTCTTACCGCCCTAGCAGCTTCTTACTTCCTTAGCAGCCCCTTACCTCCTTAGCAGCCCCTTACCTCCCTAGCAGCCTCTTACCGCCCTAGCAGTTTCTTACTTCCTTAGCAGCCCCTTACCTCCCTAGCAGCCCCTTACCTCCCTAGCAGCTTCTTACTTCCTAAGCAGCCTCTTACCGCCCTAGCAGCTTCTTACTTCCTTAGCAGCCCCTTACCTCCCTAGCAGCCTCTTACCTCCCTAGCAGCCCCTTACCTCCCTAGCAGCCCCTTACCTCCCTAGCAGCCCCTTACCTCCCTAGCAGCCTCTTACCTCTCTAGCAGCCCCGTACCTCCCTAGCACCCCCTTACTTCCTTAGCAGCCCCTTACCTCCCTAGCAGCCCCTTACCTCCCTAGCATCCCCTTACCTCCCTAGCAGCGCCTTACCTCCCTAGCAGCCCCTTACCTCCCTAGCAGCCTCTTACCTCTCTAGCAGCCCCGTACCTCCCTAGCACCCTTACTTCCTTAGCAGCCCCTTACCTCCCTAGCAGCCCCTTACCTCCCTAGCAGCCTCTTACCGCCCTAGCAGCCCCTTACCTCCCTAGCAGCCCCTTACCTCCCTAGCAGCCTCTTACCGCCCTAGCAGCCCCTTACTTCCTTAGCAGCCCCTTACCTCCCTAGCAGCCCCTTACCGCCCTAGCAGCCCCTACCTCCCTAGCAGCCTCTTACCTCCCTAGCAGCCCCTTACCTCCCTAGCAGCCTCTTACCGCCCTAGCCGCTTCTTACTTCCTTAGCAGCCCTTTACCGCCCTAGCAGCTCCTTACCTCCCTAGCAGCCCCTTACCTCCCTAGCAGCCCCTTACCGCCCTAGCAGCCCCTTACCTCCCTAGCAGCCTCTTACCTCCCTAGCAGCCCCTTACCTCCCTAGCAGCCCCTTACCTCCCTAGCAGCCCCTTACCTCCCTAGCAGCCCCTTACCTCCCTAGCAGCCCCTTACCTCCCTAGCAGCCCCTTACCTCCCTAGCAGCCCCTTACCTCCCTAGCAGCCCCTTACCTCCCTAGCAGCCTCTTACCTCCCTAGCAGCCCCTTACCTCCCTAGCAGCCCCTTACCTCCCTAGCAGCCCCTTACCTCCCTAGCAGCCCCTTACCTCCCTAGCAGCCCCTTACCTCCCTAGCAGCCCCTTACCTCCCTAGCAGCCCCTTACCTCCCTAGCAGCCCCTTACCTCCCTAGCAGCCCCTTACCTCCCTAGCAGCCCCTTACCTCCCTAGCAGCCCCTTACCTCCCTAGCAGCCCCTTACCTCCCTAGCAGCCCCTTACCTCCCTAGCAGCCCCTTACCTCCTAGCAGCCTCTTACCTCCCTAGCAGCCCCTTACCTCCCTAGCAGCCCCTTACCTCCCTAGCAGCCCCTTACCTCCCTAGCAGCCCCTTACCTCCCTAGCAGCCCCTTACCTCCCTAGCAGCCCCTTACCTCCCTAGCAGCCCCTTACCTCCCTAGCAGCCCCTTACCTTCCTAGCAGCCTCTTACCTCCCTAGCAGCCCCTTACCTCCCTAGCAGCCTCTTACCTCCCTAGCAGCCCCTTACCTCCCTAGCAGCCCCTTACCTTCCTAGCAGCCCCTTACCTCCCTAGCAGCCCCTTACCTCCCTAGCAGCCCCTTACCTCCCTAGCAGCCCCTTACCTCCCTAGCAGCCCCTTACCTCCCTAGCAGCCCTTACCTCCCTAGCAGCCCCTTACCTCCCTAGCAGCCCCTTACCTCCCTAGCAGCCCCTTACCTCCCTAGCAGCCCCTTACCTCCCTAGCAGCCCCTTACCTCCCTAGCAGCCCCTTACCTCCCTAGCAGCCCCTTACCTCCCTAGCAGCCCCTTACCTCCCTAGCAGCCCCTTACCTCCCTAGCAGCCCCTTACCTCCTAGCAGCCCCTTACCTCCCTAGCAGCCCCTTACCTCCCTAGCAGCCCCTTACCTCCCTAGCAGCCCCTTACCTCCCTAGCAGCCCCTTACCTCCCTAGCAGCCCCTTACCTCCCTAGCAGCCCCTTACCTCCCTAGCAGCCCCTTACCTCCCTAGCAGCCCCTTACCTCCCTAGCAGCCCCTTACCTCCCTAGCAGCCCCTTACCTCCCTAGCAGCCCCTTACCTCCCTAGCAGCCCCTTACCTCCCTAGCAGCCCCTTGCCTCCCTAGCAGCCCCTTACCTCCCTAGCAGCCCCTTACCTCCCTAGCAGCCCCTTACCTCCCTAGCAGCCCCTTACCTCCCTAGCAGCCCCTTACCTCCCTACTTCCTTCTCTTTAACCTTTCTCTCCCTCTCCTTCCCTCCCTCCCTCCCTTATTCCCTCTCTTTCATCTCCATTCCTCCTACCCTTTCTTCCCTTTCCTTAAATTCAATCCTTCCTTCTCTTCCTTCCTTCTTTCTTCTCTTACATCTCTATCCCCGCCTTCTCTCTCCTTCACTACTCCCTCCTTCACCTCCCTCCTTCACCTCCCTCCTTCACCTCTCTCCTTCACCTCCCTCCTTCACCTCCCTCCTTCACCTCCCTCCTTCACCTCCCTCCTTCACCTCTCTCCTTCACCTCTCTCCTTCACCTCTCTCCTTCACCTCCCTCCTTCACCTCTCTCCTTCACCTCCCTCCTTCACCTCCCTCCTTCACCTCCCTCCTTCACCTCTCTCCTTCACCTCCCTCCTTCACCTCCCTCCTTCACCTCCCTCCTTCACCTCCCTCCTTCACCTCCCTCCTTCACCTCTCTCCTTCACCTCCCTCCTTCACCTCCCTCCTTCACCTCCCTCCTTCACCTCTCTCCTTCACCTCCCTCCTTCACCTCCCTCCTTCACCTCCCTCCTTCACCTCCCTCCTTCACCTCCCTCCTTCACCTCCCTCCTTCACCGCCCTCCTTCACCTCTCTCCTTCACCTCCCTCCTTCACCTCCCTCCTTCACCTCCCTCCTTCACCTCTCTCCTTCACCTCCCTCCTTCACCTCTCTCCTTCACCTCCCTCCTTCACCTCCCTCCTTCACCTCCCTCCTTCACCTCCCTCCCTCTCCATCACTTATTCACCATGTACACACTTAACGATCTATACTCTCTCTCTCTCTCTCTCTCTCTCTCTCTCTACTTGTCTGTATGTCTGTTATATATGCAATTATAACTGTCTGTCTCTGTCTGGCTGTCTGTCTGTCTGTATGTGAGTCTGTCTGTCTGTATGTGAGTCAGTCTGTCTGTCTGTCTGTATGTGAGTCTGTCTGTCTGTATGTGAGTCTGTCTGTCTGTATGTGAGTCTGTCTGTCTGTCTGTCTGTCTGTCTGTCTGTCTGTATGTGAGTCTGTCTGTCTGTCTATGTGAGTCTGTGAGTCTGTGAGTCTGTCTGTCTGTCTGTCTGTATGTGAGTCTGTCTGTCTGTCTATGTGAGTCTGTGAGTCTGTGAGTCTGTCTGTCTGTATGTGAGTCTGTCTGTCTGTATGTATGTGAGTCTGTCTGTCTGTATGTATGTGAGTCTGTCTGTCTGTCTGTCTGTCTGTATGCGAGTCTGTGAGTCTGTCTGTCTGTCTGTCTGTATGTGAGTCTATGAGTCTGTCTGTCTGTCTGTATGTGAGTCTATGAATCTGTCTGTCTGTCTGTATGTGAGTCTGTCTGTCTGTGAGTCTGTCTGTGTCTGTATGTGAGTTTGTCTGTCTGTCTGTCTATCTGTATGAGAGTCTGTCTGTCTGTCTGTCTGTATGTGAGTCTGTCTGTCTGTCTGTATGTATGTGAGTCTGTCTGTCTGTATGTGAGTCTGTCTGTCTGTCTGTATGTGAGTCTGTCTGTCTGTCTGTATGTGAGTCTGTCTGTGTCTGTATGTGAGTCTGTCTGTCTGTCTGTCTGTATGTGAGTCTGTCTGTCTGTCTGTCTGTCTGTCTGTATGTGAGTCTGTCTGTCTGTCTGTATGTGAGTCTGTCTGTCTGTATGTGAGTCTGTCTGTCTGTCTGTATGTGAGTCTGTCTGTCTGTCTGTCTGTCTGTCTGTATGTGTGTCTGTCTGTCTGTATGTGAGTCTGTCTGTCTGTCTGTCTGTTTTTCTCTCACTATTATATTCATTCCCCCCCCCCACACACACACACCAGCCTCCCCCCCCACACACACACACCCCAGCCTCCCCCCCCACACACACACACCAGCCTCCCCCCCCCCCCCACACACACACACCAGCCTCCCCCCCCCACACACACACACACCAGCCTCCCCCCCCCACACACACACACCAGCCTCCCCCCCCCACACACACACACACCAGCCTCCCCCCACACACACACACCAGCCTCCCCCCCACACACACACACCAGCCTCCCCCCCCCCCCACACACACACACCTCAGCCTCCCCCCACACACACACACCCCAACCTCCCCCCCCCCCCCACACACACACACACCAGCCTCCCCCCCACACACACACACACCAGCCTCCCCCCCCCACACACACACACCTCAGCCTCCCCCTGACACACACACACCCCAGCCTCCCCCCCCCACACACACACACCAGCCTCCCCCCCCAACACACACACCACCCTCCCCCCCCATACACACACACACCAGCCTCCCCCCCCCCACACACACACCTCAGCCTCCCCCTGACACACACACACCCCAGCCTCCCCCCCCACACACACACACACCAGCCTCCCCCCCCCACACACACACCCGCCTCCCCCCCCCCACACACACACACCTCAGCCTCCCCCCACACACACACACCCCAACCACCCCCCCCCCCACACACACACAAACCAGCCTCCCCCCCCACACACACACACACACCAGCCTCCCCCCCCCACACACACACACCTCAGCCTCCCCCTGACACACACACACCCCAGCCTCCCCCCCCCCACACACACCAGCCTCCCCCCCCACACACACACACCAGCCTCCCCACACACACACACCAGCCTCCCCCCCACACACACACCAGCCTCCCCCCCCCCCACACACACACCAGCCTCCCCCCTCCAACACACCAGCCTCCCCCCCCCACACACACACACCAGCCTCCCCCCCCCCCCACACACACACACCTCAGCCTACCCCCACACACACACACACACCAGCCTCCCCCCCACACACACACACACACCAGCCTCCCCCCCACACACACACACCAGCCTCCCCCCCCCCCCCACACACACACCAGCCTCCCCCCCTCCAAACACAGGTGACGTGTAGCTGACGTATAAATGACATATAGACGACGTATAGCAGTTTCCTACACGACTACCTGGGGAGCCACACACACACGTCAGGGAAGGAAGGAAGGATCAGGGAGGGAAAGGAGGAGTCAGGAAGGGGAAGGAGGGATCAAGGAGGGGAAGGAGGGAGCAGGGAGGGGAAGGAGTCAGGGAGGGGGAGGAGAAGTCAGGGAGGGGGGAGGGGTCAGGAAGGGGAAGGAGGAGTCAGGAAGGGGAAGGAGGAGTCAGGAAGGGGAAAGAGGAGTCAGGGAAGGGGAGTTGGAGTCAGGGAGGGGGGAGGGGTCAGGAAGGGGAAGGAGGAGTCAGGGAGGGGGAGGAGGAGTCAGGGAGATTAAGGAGGGGTCAGGGAGGGGAAGGAAGGCTCAGGGAGGAGTAGGAGGATGGCCCTGAGGGATATGAAAGGGGACTGGACCCTTTTCAATAGTAGAGCGAGTCCTCTGAGGGGTAGGGAGGTGACTTTGACAGATGGTTTAGGGGAACTAAACTGGTGGCACCTCAAACACGACTCAAATAATTAGTCTCAAGGATCACCTGAAGATTAGCCACCCTACTGCTTATTTCTCCTAATGATTAAACACTTTGTAGCGTTACCTAGGAATGACTTAGGTTTGATTAAGTTAGGCTAGACTAGAACGGGTTGGGTTAGGTTAGGTTAGGTTGGGTTGGGTTAGGTTAGATTAGGTTAGGTTAGGTTGGGTTGGGTCGGGTTGGGTTAGGTTGGGTTAGGTTAGGTTAGGTTGGGTTGGGTCGGGTTGGGTTAGGTTGGGTTAGGTTAGGTTAGGTTAGGTTAGGTTATAATAGCGTTACGGTGCTTAATCATCAGGTGAAATAAGCGGTAGGACTAATCTTTACATGATCCATTTTCTTTGTTTACTGTCAGTGATGCTGGGCTCATACTGGCAGTGTTGATCACCTGTACTGGCGTAGCTACGACCAGCGAGATGCGAGAATTGGGTGTGAGACTCGCTAGGAGGTGGGGTGGGGAGTGGGGTGGGGGTGGGGTGGGGTGGGGTGTGGAGGGGAGGAGATGGGGAGCAGAGACACGAGGTAGTTAGTGAGAATGGCGCTCGAACAGAGAAGACATCATAATTGAGAAAATGAGAAAAACTAAGGCAGGGAAGAGGAGGGTGGGGGGGGGGGAAGAGTATGTATAGGCATAGCAATTGTGAGAGAGAGAGAGAGAGAGAGAGAGAGAGAGAGAGAGAGAGAGAGAGAGAGAGAGAGAGAGAGAGAGAGAGAGAGAGAGAGAGGGGAACAGCAATAGTAGAAACTCAATGAAAAAATAAATAAATAAATAAAATCCCACAACACATAAATTCATCAATACTCCCCTCCACTAATTTCCCCCCTTTAGTTGTGTCAATGTTTACGTTGCCTGTGTATTTGTGTCATACCTGTCACTCCACACACTCGTCGAACACAATTGTTAGAAGAAGCGACAGTAAGAACGTGTGAGTAACCCCCCCCCCCTCTTCCTCCCCCCTTCCTGCCCCTCCCCCTCTTGCCCCTCCCCCCCCCCCCTCCTGCCCCTCCCCGGGATATTAAACACACACATTGTCATTCATTCCCTCTTGGATTGACCTGTCAAGTGTTCTCTGGTTGGTCATAACATTACGTGCTTTGCTACTTCCCAATTATCAGTGATTCTCCTCCTCCTCTTCGTCTCCTTTTCCACTTTGTATCCTCCTCCTCTTCGTCTCCTTTTCCACTTTGTATCCTCCTCCTCTTCGTCTCCTCCTCTTCTCCTTCTGTACTAGTTTCCGTACTCCTCCTCCTTCTCTCCTCCTCTCCTTCTTATCCTCTCCTCTTGCTCCTCTTTTCCTTCTCCATTAGTTCTCATACTCCTCTTCTCTTTCTGCTCCTCCTCTTCTCGTCATCCTCATCCTCCTTCACTTTCTTCTCCTTCACCTCCTCCTCCCACCCCCCCTCTTCACAATCCCCATCACCATGTCCCATTTTTCGGGAGGGGAAGAGATGGGGATGGATGGGTGGTGATGGGTGCCTCTCATTGTCTCACCTGGTGCCTCTCAGTGTCTCACCTGGTGTCTCTCAGTGTCTCACCTGGTGCCTCTCAGTGTCTCACCTGGTGCCTCTCAGAGTCTCACCTGGTGCCTCTCAGTGTCTCACCTGGTGCCTCTCAGTGTCTCACCTGGTGCCTCTCAGTGTCTCACCTGGTGCCTCTCAGTGCCTCACCTGGTGCCTCTCAATGCCTCTTAAGATGGCTGTCCTCATGATGGTCGTGGTAGTAGTGGTAATGGTGATGGTGGTGATAGTGGCAGTAGTAAGAGTGGTAGTGGTGGTAGTGGTAGTAGTAAGAGTGGTAGTGGTAATAGTGGTAGTAGTAAGAGTGGTAGTGGTGGTAGTGGTGATAGTGGTAGTAGTAAGAGTGGTAGTGGTAATAGTGGTAGTAGTAAGAGTGGTAGTGGTGGTAGTGGTAGTAGTAAGAGTGGTAGTAGTAAGAGTGGTAGTAGTAAGAGTGGTAGTGGTGGTAGTGGTAGTAGTAAGAGTGGTAGTGGTGGTAGTGGTAATAGTGGTAGTAGTAAGAGTGGTAGTGGTGGTAGTGGTAGTAGTAAGAGTGGTAGTAGTGGTAGTAGTAAGAGTGGTAGTGGTAAGAGTGGTAGTGGTGGTAGTGGTAGTAGTAAGAGTGGTAGTGGTGGTAGTGGTAATAGTGGTAGTAGTAAGAGTGGTAGTGGTAAGAGTGGTAGTGGTGGTAGTGGTAGTAGTAAGAGTGGTAGTGGTGGTAGTGGTAATAGTGGTAGTAGTAAGAGTGGTAGTGGTGGTAGTGGTAGTAGTAAGAGTGGTAGTAGTGGTAGTAGTAAGAGTGGTAGTGGTAAGAGTGGTAGTGGTGGTAGTGGTAGTAGTAAGAGTGGTAGTGGTGGTAGTGGTAATAGTGGTAGTAGTAAGAGTGGTAGTGGTGGTAGTGGTAATAGTTGTAGTAGTAAGAGTGGTAGTGGTGGTAGTGGTAGTAGTAAGAGTGGTAGTAGTGGTAGTAGTAAGAGTGGTAGTGGTAGTAGTCAGTGTCCTTCATGGCAAAGTGGGGAAGTGGGAGGGAGAGAGAGAGAGAGAGAGAGAGAGAGAGAGAGAGAGAGAGAGAGAGAGAGAGAGAGAGAGAGAGAGAGAGGGCGGAAGGGGAGAGAGGGGGAAGTGAGTGTTGCACATTACCGTGATGGGGGGGTCATCTGTGGCTGCCAGGTGGGTGCTTACCTGTGATAGATAGACCCTCACCTCCCTCCCTCTCTCACCCTCACTTACCCACTGTTTGCTGTGTGTGTGTGTGTGTGTGTGTGTGTGTGTGTCTGCCTTTATGTATGTATGTATGTATGAATGTATGTATGTATTGATAACAAACACACACATATACTGTCACCATACATTAATGACAACAGTGTTATTTTTGTCAAGTCTTTTGTTGGTTAGGTTAGGTTAGATTAGATTAGGTTAGGTTAGGTTAGATTAGGTTAGGTTAGGTTAGGTTAGGTTAGGTTGACATTCACTTGCAGTTTGTATTGTATTTATCTACATACATACATACCTATGGTGAGGGCGTGGCCAAGCGGGGGGGGGGGGGGGAGGATGTTTAATCAATACCCTTCCCCCCCTCTTTCCCTCTTCCCCCCTCCTCCTTTCCCCCTCCCTTCATACCCTCCTTCCTCCAATACTGTATTCCTGTGCTTCCTTTTCGGGTTGGTGGGGGGGAGGGGGGGGGAGGGGTGGTTCCTCCATCACCCATTGCCATCATCTGCATTCATTCTCCCATCATTTTCTACCCATTCTTCATTACGTCCCTTCACTAGGTCTCTCTCTCTCTCTCTCTCTCTCTCTCTCTCTCTCTCTCTCTCTCTCTCTCTCTCTCTCTCCTTCCTCAAGTCCCATCACCATTATAATATCTCCCTTCTTCCCTTCACTAATTACCCTTCCCCTTCGCCATCTCCCCATCACCAGAAATTTAGACCTAATATTGGTGTCCCTTCACTAAAACCTTCCCATCCTCTGTGTGTTTTAATTACTTACAGGACCAAATTTTCCTCTCTAGTACACACACACACACACACACACACACACACACACACACACACACAGGCCTTCATGACGGCCATCCACACCCTCCCACCCATCACCATCACCCTCCAACACCACAACATTCTCCACCATCACCCCATCACTCTCCACCATCACCCCATCACCCTCCACCATCACCCCATCACTCTCCACCATCACCCCATCACTCTCCACCATCACCCCCCAACACCCCCCCCCCCAGGCAGGCAGTGATCCATACCCTCCCACCCATCACCATCACCCTCCAACACCACAACATTCTCCACCATCACCCCATCACTCTCCACCATCACCCCATCACCCTCCACCATCACCCCATCACTCTCCACCATCACCCTCCAACACCCCCCCCCCAGGCAGGCAGTGATCCACACCCTCCCACCCATCACCATCACCCTCCAACACCACAACATTCTCCACCATCACCCCATCACTCTCCACCATCACCCCATCACCCTCCACCATCACCCCATCACTCTCCACCATCACCCTCCAACACCCCCCCAGGCAGGCAGTGATCCACACCCTCCCACCCATCACCATCACCCTCCAACACCACAACATTCTCCGCCATCACCCCATCACCCTCCACCATCACCCCATCACCCTCCACCATCACCCCATCACTCTCCATCACCCCATCACCCTCCACCATCACCCCATCACCCTCCATCACCCCATCACTCTCCACCATCACCCCATCACTCTCCACCATCACCCCATCACTCTCCACCATCACCCCCATCACTCTCCACCATCACCCCATCACCCTCCACCATCACCCCATCACCCTCCATCACCCCATCACCCTCCACCATCACCCCATCACCCTCCAACACCCCTCCCCCAGGCAGGCAGTGATCCACACCCTCCCACCCATCACCATCACCCTCCATCACCCCATCACTCTCCACCATCACCCTCCAACATCACCCCATCACCCTCCAACACCCCTCCCCCAGGCAGGCAGTGATCCACACCCTCCCAGCTGCGGTGGATCAGGCGTGTCGTTCTTTGATCCATTATCAGGGTTCAGCGGCCATGATGCGAATTACCTGAGGCAACACCAGGCAAGTGAAGGGAACTTTTACTCTCAAATGATCCGTAATGAGAGAAGAGGAGGGGAGGAGAGGGGCGAGGAAGGGTGAAGAGGGGATGAGAGAGGAGGAGAGGGGCGAGGAAGGGTGAAGAGGGGAGGAGAGAGGAGGAGAGGGGCGAGGAGGGGATGAGAGGGGAGGAAAGGTTGGGGAAGGGCATGTCGTGGTGGGGTATCGTGGAACAGAACAAGATGGGGATGCTAGGGAGGACACACTCTCTCTCTCTCTCTCTCTCTCTCTCTCTCTCTCTCTCTCTCTCTCTCTTTATCCCTCGCTCACACACACACACTAGAATCAAGGCAGACAAATATCGCTCCATGTGGATGAGGACAACAGAGAGTCGGGTGATGGAGCGACTGAGGTGGAACGGAAGTAATGGTAATGATGGACAGATAGCCGCTGTATGTCTGTCTGTCTGCCTGTCTGTCTGCCTGTCTGTCTGCCTGTCTGTCTGCCTGTCTATCTGCCTGCCTGTCTGCCTGTGTGTCTATCTGTTTACCTGCTTACAAGTCCTTCTGCCTATCTTTATGTCTGCCTGTTTATCGATCCGTCTCCATGTCTACCTACTTACCTGCCTAACTGTTTACCTGTCTGGTTGTTAAACATACCCGGTAGTTAGGTATTTATGCATGTGTAATATGGAAAGCAGAAACATACACATACAATTATTAATTATCTAACTTTAATGTCCATGATGCTTGCTCGTACACCTAACCTAACCTAACCTAACCTAACCTAACCGAGTTTTCTCTTTCCGCAACTAAGTGACTCTTTTTAAACTACGGCTCAAAAGATGGCTTATCAAAGGTTGTTATGTGTGGTGGGGTAAGGGGACTGTGTTTACTGTGATAAAGCTGTGTTATATTGCGGTGATAAGAGCAGTGTACTGTAACAAGGCGATAAGGGTGAGTTATCAATGGAAAGGTAAACAAACTGACTGTGGGTGGTTTGTTGTCCAAGTGGTATTGGTATGTGAGAGAGAGAGAGAGAGAGAGAGAGAGAGAGAGAGAGAGAGAGAGAGAGAGAGAGAGAGAATCACAGTACTCCCTCAGACGGTGATGGACCTTGAGTGCAGATGTCACCTGCGTGGACCTGGGACACAACTAACGAGAGCCTAATGAAGCTAATTGGATTGTTATGCTCAGGTATGTGTTGAGGTACAGGTACAGTACACGTCATCAGTTATATTTCCGGGGTTTTTTTCTCGTAAATGTGAGAAATGAGAAAACAAAAACAAAATTATTAAATCAACATAGTAAATGGAAATAGTCACACACACACACACACACACTACATCCTTGACCACCGAAGGGTCAAGACGTACCTGGCGCTCCTCTCGGAGCAGCCAGGTCAACTGTTAAGTTGGCCCATACCAACCCCCTCCCCTGAACCCTCCTCCCCACCGGAATATCAACAAGTTCTCGCCAGAAGTTACAATTTCATTTAGGAAAGGAACGGAACCAGTGTTAAACAGAGGTGAACAGTGGTGAACAGTGCTTAAGTCAGTGAGAACAACTCAACAGTAACAGTCGTACCCAAGTTAACCTTCACACAGTGAGGTCCCAGGTACCCAGTGATAACGGCCCGTGAGACACAACAACAACCAGCGATGTGTTAATCCGTCTACGATAGGAAGGCCTAAGACCAAACCTCACTCATATAACACCATCTGTGAGGGAATTACTACACCACATGTCCCTCATAACACCATGTGAGGGAATTACTACACCACGTCAAGTCCCTCATCACACCATCTGTGAGGGAATTACTACACCACGTGAGGTCCCTCATAACACCATCTGTGAGGGAATTACTACACCACGTCAGGCCCCTCATAACACCATCTGTGAGGGAATTACTACACCACGTGTGGCCCCTCATAACACCATCTGTGAGGGAATTACTACACCACGCCAGGTCCCTCATAACACCATCTGTGAGGTAATTACTACACCACGTGAGGCCCCTCATAACACCATCTGCGAGGGAATTACTGCACCACGCCAAGTCCCTCATAACACCATCTGAGGGAACTACTACACCACATGAGTTCCTCCTAACACCATCTGGGAGGGAGTTACTACACTACGAGTTTGCTGTTCAACACCTACATTAATCTGTATGTTCACTGTATGTTCCTTTACCTTTCTCTAATGAAGGCTTTTGTTAAACCACCAATGTATGTAATAAGTCATTTATGTCCTATGTATATTTTCAGCCTTCGGGCTGCAGAATTTTTTCAATAAACCGTTAATTATTATCATTATTATTATTATTATTATTATTATTATTATTATTATTATTATTACACCATCACCATCCTTCCTCACTATCACCGCCACCCCCCTCCCTCACCACCAACCTCCTTCACCATCACCATCACCCTTCCTCACCATCACCATCACCCTCCCTCACCATCACCACCTCACGGGTAGCAGCAGAACGAGTCAATAGTGAGCGCCATTCACCACAACCTACTTCATCTTGAACTACTATTTCGCTCACTCTTTCATCTTGGTGTTTTCTTTTCATACGTCAACCAACATCTTTCAGCCCTTCTCAGCACCCAGCCAGCCAGCGGTGGGTCTTCACAAGGCAGTACAGTAAAATAAAAGTTTGAGAGTGTAATACTGGTGTAGCTCGGCCTCACTTGATAACTTCCTCGCACTTGAGGTGAACAATAGCGTGGCCTCTGAGAGCCAGTCGAGAAGTGCATTAGCGAAATTGAACACTATTCAGCGTATGATATTTCCTCCTCCAACCTCGAGGAAAAATTCCTTGACGGTGGTGAACTTGTTCCACTTTTGTTGGTGGTGGACGGCGTGTGTCTCCTTGTGGCCTGTGATGTGTTTTTACCCGTTGAAAAACCTTCACTCAGCTCATTTTTTTTTTCATCTCTGGAACTGATAATACAAAATGACGACAGAACACCGGTGTTACCCGGGATAGCTCCAAAACGAAAGCAGTTTACACACACTTATTACATAGATCCCAAGGTTGTGCACCTTGCTGCTGTATTACTATTGATCACGGACCCCGGGTGGCCGGGCTAATAAAAAAAAATCTTCCCCGACTGAGATATCACCACGGGCCCGCGGGAGGTGGTTACCCGTGTGAGTCAAGGTTATATGGTGCACTGTATACTGCACTCTACACTTAACCAAAGCAAAGCTGGAAAACTATTAGGAAAGAGAAGTGACATCATCCACTGGTCACGCCCATACGAGGTGATATTAGCCCCTCACTCATCATTTATACTGTACCGTATGCAAAGTGCGACGCTTGCCCTAAACTTTTGTCTTCTCGGAGTTTTGGTGGGACTCTACCCCCCCCCCCCCCCCCCCCTCCCCACCTCGTAAGCTCATGAGAATAAATTTAAAAGAAATTTAAAGTGGAGAAAATAATAGGCAATGGTGAAATATTAATTCGACAATTGTAAATATAGATAGTTTGATAACATGATAAATAAGAGAATATGAAGAAATAAGGAAAGTTGTTGAAGCTAACGACAACATTGATTAAAAGAAAATCAACAAAAAACATCAATGTTTGCGAAACCATAAATAGCCAAAAGTTCTGAGAATCTTTACTTCCTTGATTTTCTGGAGGCAAAATCTTCAATAACATTCACAAGACAGCTGCCTGCTGATCCTTTGATTGATACTGATAACAGCAAGTCCGCTGAGGCGATCTTGTACCCACTGTGGATCTGAGCTCGGTCCTTATGAGCATGAGTTTCGAAAAGCTTCACTCTGCTGATGTCAGTCACTGAGAGAGTGCAAGCAATCCAAAGCTTAGGATAGATTTCTTTCAACTGCTTCTGATGAAGGTAAGTTAGGAGTTCAAGTGATAACATGTTGTCTTTCAGTGACCAGACCGTTCCCATCAACATCAGCTTCCTCGCCACAGCTTAATGGTTTCCCAAGTTCTTCACGCTCCACGTCACTGCCTCATTGACCATATGTGTCAAGTTGTGCAACACGACACATCAGAATTGAAAAATGAATCCCACTAAACAACAAATATATTATATTCAGGAGGCCCCCCCCCCCCCCCCCCATGTGAAGGGGGCCCTGTGCAGCCGCATAGACCATCCATAGATTTAGGCGTGAAATAGGTAAACACTGGTTTGGAAACAGAGTAGTGGATGAATGAAACAAGTTACCAAGTATCATCATTAACTCGAATACGCTGAATAGCTTCAAACATAGGTTGGATGCTTATATGAGCAATAGGGGTTGGGTGTAAACGGGACTGCCCAGTATGGGCCAATAGGCCCGCTGCAGTTTCCTCCATTCTTATGTTCTTATAGCTGGGGCCGGCCCTGGACAACACACCCGCACCAGATGACAGTCAGGGTAAGTCAGTTTGGAGACTCATTCCGTGACACAGATTCATCACAGGGAGCAAACTTTGTCCGCGACTGTACAAATATATATGAGCTCCAAGCCCCCACCAATCACATTTCAGGATGCTATCATTCTGGCAAATTCTAAAATAGATATGTTCGGCCTCACCATTTCCTCTAATATTTCACGGAAGCCACACATCCTCAACATTGCTAAAGCTGCCTCCCGAAAGCTGGGAATGCTATACAGATGCCGTACCAGGCTCCGTTGTGGGTCGATGACATGTGCCCGGGTGGGTACAGGTTGTTGCTGTGTCGCGCGCTCATGGACCCGAGGACACCACCCCCGGCCCCCTGCCCCCCACCGGCACCTGGAGGCCCATCCACTCCAGTTCTCCACATTGACCACCCTGCGGACATGCTAGTGGACTACGTATCTACGCCAAGAAGGATGTCCCCTACCAACTTCTCGACGTCCCCCTTGAAGCCGACACTACCGACGTACACGCCATCACAATCACACTAAAAGTTATGTCCCTCAATATTGTCAACGCCTATGGCTATGGCCTGGCGCTTGACACTATTAAGGACCTGCCACACTTTGCCATAAACAGATAAATTGTACCGGGAAATTTCCCCCCACACACTCATCATTCTGTCACTTCATGTAACGTGCTGACAAAACCCATGACCCTTCAGGCTTTTACGCCCTTAATGCATGAGTCATAAAGGCACGCATGAACCCCGCTTGCTTCCCCGATGGCCACTGTAAACGCTTCTGCGCTTTACCTTGCACCGGATGTAAGGGGGTGCCCAATAAACTAGCCACCTCGGGGGCAATCTAAAAAAAATATGTTGTTGTTGTTCTGCTGTTGTTGTCGTTGGCAGAAGACTTGTGACCTGTTGGCTATAGGTCGACAAGGTACACGACCTACACAGAAGGTCCGATGATTTCCTAAATAGTCAATACATCTCGCAAGATTAATATATTTCTTCTGAATGTCTAACATATAATCACAATATATAATTACTATGGATAAAACAGGAAGTATCACTAGTAAGCGATATGTGGCATCCTTATGAGAGCATGGCTACAAGTGTGGAGAAGCGCCAACCGGTTTGTTTCAATATCCATCGTCTGTGGTGCCAGATTGTTTCGCGCTAAATGTGTTACGGATATCGTTTTGATCGTGCACGCACAATGAAGTATGAGGGTGACGACCTACTTCTTGAAGGAGAGTACAGTGGCACCTCCTATCCGCTCTTTTCCTTCATACTTCCCTCCCACCCTCCGTCCGTCCGTCCTTCATTCCATCCCTCCATCCAGCCATCTAACCTTCACTCTCTTCCTTTACCCATCCCTCTCTCCCTTGTTCCTTCACCTTCTCTCTCCCCCCTTCGTCCCTACCTCCTTTCATTCCTCCTTCCCTCCCTTCGTCCCTGCCTTCTTTCATCCTTCCCTTCCTCCCTCCCCCCTTCGTTCATCCCTCCCTTCTCCCCTCCCACCCTTCGTCCCTACCTTCCTCCCTCCCCCCTTCCTCCCTCTCTCCCTTCGTCCCTAACTTCTTTCATCCCTTCCTCCCTCCCTCCCCTGTTGTTGTCTGTCAAACGTTAACCTGTCATACTAAGAACACTACACAAACACTCAGCGTCCTTGTAAACATTCGTAATATGTAACTAAAACTACACAAACACAACACCTTCAGCTGGACGAGAGCCAGTTACCAGGTCACAACATCGGACTGACTGTAACAACATTCCTTACCTTCCTAAAGTGTATATGCGTTCGTGGTAGAGTGTTGCTCACGGCAGAAATCCTCGGTAATCCGTACATTAGCATTAAATCAGCCTCTGGCGTCATGGGAAAGTCTGGTTTGACGAATGAATCCAAATAATTGCCATGGTTTCTGTTAAACTCTTCGTGTTTATTGCCAGCTAGTGACCGAACTAAACAGCTGAGGTTTATTAGTCAAGGCTTATATATAATCTTGCCAGGTGAGTCTGGGATTCACATTAAACTAATTGATTGAAGATATAAGTGTCTTGAGGCCAATTGGTCGAGTACTGTGATAGAATGAAAACGTAAGAGCATTTACTTGTTGACTAGACGAACATAAAATCACCGTACTGCAGCGACGGAGGCAAGAATGCAAACAACAGTTACCATGTCCGCCTGAACCCCTCACAAGACTTTCATCAGCATGTATTAAGTGACCCTCACGATTTCCGGTGTGTGTACGTGCAGTAATTAATAAAGAACAAGTTTAATGTGACATGAATTTCTGATTACAATATGGAAATTGCTGTAACTGTATGTATAGCGTATGTATATAACTGTATGTTGTATAGCGTATGTATAAAAC
This sequence comes from Homarus gammarus, assembly GCA_958450375.1. Taxonomy (NCBI): domain Eukaryota; kingdom Metazoa; phylum Arthropoda; class Malacostraca; order Decapoda; family Nephropidae; genus Homarus; species Homarus gammarus. Next base: position 943,714 of record CAUDMG010001065.1, read on the forward strand.
TGTATGTATAGCGTATGTATATAACTGTATGTATACTGGGTTATTATTACCAGTCTTCCACCATCCTGCGTCTATCTAATGATTAAAACTTTATCTCGTCCCATCATGTCTTTGTTCCACCCCGGCCCTACTACGCTCACCTGTCTGTACCCGCTGCTTACGCCTCTCTACCAGACGTGTTATCTCTCCCACTAAGTGTGTGTGTGTGTGTGTGTGCAACGGGATCACACGAGACCTGGAAACGCAACAATGACGAAGACAGGAAGGCCATACCGTGATGGCCACGTCCTTCCCTCTCCTAACAGTTCCCCCTATACAGCTTATCTCATAGGAAAGTTTAACGCTCTTCTTCATCACAAATCAACACCGGAGAAAAGAGAGTCAGTTTAATCATTCGCGTACGGTAAACCAGACGCTGCTCATCTACCACTTGGGAGAGAATGTAAAATCAACAGCATCTACGGCAGACACAACTTGGATGGACAACGAACCCACTTTTATCGTCCCCAAGGTGATAAAAAGGTAACGGGACCAACACCACCTCGCACCCCAGCGCTCTAACCAACTTCGGTCGTGTAGGTAACGGGAAAAGTATATTTGCTGTATATGGGTGTGGGTGTGAGTTGGAGAAGGAGGGTGGATAATTGTACCTGTTTTGCAAATATTAAAAGAACTTCATCTGTTTTCACGACAATGGCAAGCCCCTGTGCTTGTGTTTACAGCGTACTAGGTCTGCTAAACCGGAGGCGCTGCTGTGATTGGGTGCATGATTTTTGTGTTATAACCGACCCGGACATGTACCTGGTACTTTTCGTTTGTGGTTAATTTTAGTCTCTCTCTCTCTCTCTCTCTCTCTCTCTCTCTCTCTCTCTCTCTCTCTCATAATGGAGATTTTTTCAACAGGTTTTTAGTACAAAGTAATAAATGAAGCTAATGTCCACAAAGGATTACAGCCGTAGACACTCTAAAACCGCCTTTACACACATTCACAAGCAATAACAACGTCAACTTTGAACCTTGAACTGTTTCCGTAATCTGAGTCGGGTTCTTCATAACTGTGGTATGTAATATAAACTGTGTACACATATTATTTTTCAGGTCACTAGAATATTAGCACCTTGTCTTATTTGATTTCACCTTAATAAAACCCCCTAACGCTATCTTAACTTATCCTAACCTATTCTACCCGCTCCCCAAGGTAACGTTAGGGTGTTTAGTCGTCAGGTGAAATAAACTGGAGGCCTAATCTTCGGGTGATCCCATTTGTCAAACTAATGTCTCAGGGTTGTATATTATGGAGTTATCCCTCTTGTTCACCGACAAAAACAAACATGAAATATGTGTGAAATATTTTTTGTGTGACATTTGAGTTACTTTCATTAACTTTCACACATTTTTCACTCGTTTAGAATTTGTTGTTGTAATGTTATGACTGCACTTTAACAACGAAGGTCTTTTAGCGCTTAGCAAGATCAAAAACAGGTTATGGTGAGGCGGGTAGCGGGGCATGCCAGCACACCTCAGCAGTAAGGCTAAGGGTGCGGGAGGCGACGCACTACTGGTCAGTGCTCCTCGCAACTTTACCCAAGCAACACTCCACTCTCCCCGCGGACGAGGTTCCTCCTCCACCAGTCAAGGTTTACGTGATACTATTGACAATGACGTTGTCCTTCCTCCGCCGAGTGAACGTCCTGGGATGTCGATCAATAATAAGAAATGGGATTTTATTTACTTTATTGAGCAGCGTCCTGTGTCTGTTAGCTCTGGTCCTGCTGGGGTTGGTGTCAGTGCAAACACTTAAACTACAACTATTAATTGTAGACCAAGAAACAAGAGACGTGAGGCAGCACTCAGCGAGGCAAACAGTGAATGTGAGTGACTCCCTCAGTGGGGAAGAGAAAATCCGACCACACGTCCACCTTCAGAGTGCAAATGTTACTGACAGTATAAACAATAAAAGAGAATTCGTCACTGTTGATACTGTAGACGTGAAGAATACCATACCAAGGAGAGTCAACAACCTTCACCCGAAACAATACCATAAAGACGAGGTCCACATGCCGGCCTCCTCCTGGGTAGGTACCTTGGTCCTTCTCTCACTGTTTAACACCAGCACACGTATCTCCCGCCACTACTAACACGCGTGTCCATCCTTCATAGAAATAAAAGTGTTGACGGTGCGAGTATTAGTTCACTGTCTGAGCCAGAGGAAGGATGCTGAAGAACACGGCCATAAAGTTAGTTAGGGAGAGATTATATTTTAATTCTAGATCAGAATACCAGATACAATCCAACCTAAACCTAACCTAACCAAACCTAACCCATCCTAAACATGATCAAACCAAACCTAAAATTTGTCTTAAAACATCAAAATTTAGTTAAACTTGGTCTGGTAAGGTTATGGTGTGATATAAGTTAGATTGGGTTAAGTAAGGTTAGGTTAGATCAGATAATTTAAGTTAAATTCGTCAGATTTAGTAATTAATGTTAGGTTAGTTACTGTAGGTTAGGATATATAAGTTAGGTTGTAAAGTTAGTTAGGGTAAGATCACATTTAGGAGTAATGATAAGTAGGAATCTCAAGCCAAGTAATCAATGTGTATTTACTCGAAACAAGGCAAATAAAGTACTTGGGTTCATACAAAGGAGTGTTAGTTACAAGACTAGCGAGGTCATCCTAAAACTATATCTTGCGCTTGTGAGACCTCACTTGGATATTACAGAATGGATATAGAATCCTTGGATAGAATTCAGAGGAGAATGAAAAGACTAATCCCGGGTATTAGGAACCTTGAGTACAGAGACAGGTTAAAGCATCTTAATTTGCACTCCCTCGAGAGACGTAGAGCGAGGGGCGACCTGATAGAGGTGTATAAATGGAAGTCAAGGCTAAACAAAGGGGACATTACAAAGTTACTCAAACTATCAAACCAGGAACTAACTCGTAACAATAATTTTAAATTGGACGAATTTAGATTTAGGCGCAAAATAGGTAAACACTGGTCTGGAAATAGAGTAGTGGATGAATGGAACAAGTTAACAAACATCATCATTAACTCGAATACGTTGGATAGCTTCAAACATAGGTTGGATGGATATATGAGCGATAGAGGTTGGGTGTAAATGGGACTGCCCAGTATGGGCCAATAGGCCCGCTGCAGTTTCCTCCATTCTTTTGTTCTTATCCATTACATATACAAATAAAAATCATATATTTATTATGACACTGATCAGCGTAAGTGTCACCACGACACTAGCTAAGTTTGGCAGGAGGGCAGCTCTCAGCTCGGCCTTACTGAATATTTTTGTACAAGCGTAATATTAGCATAGGGGAGCACCGAGACTGACGGAATTCTCGAAACTACTACACAGTACAACAGTACTGTACTGCACCACAACAAATGTGCCTTCCATATACTGTACCTTGATAAACATCGCGTAACTCAATAACTTACAGTACGAGTCACGGGGTACGAAATAAGAACGCCTGCCTTTGGTAGTCGTGCGTCACCTTCAGATAGCGGGATCTGATGCGGTAATATTTACGAAGGTACAGAGAGGCTATGAAGGAGTCTGGTCAGGTGGAGGAAGACAGTGGAGGAGGCAAGATGCTTGAGAGCGTCCGTCCATTATAAAAGGCAACGAACATCTGCTTGAAAGACCTGTTGGTTAGTACTTGCAGGGCCCGAGGAGGTCACTTACCCTCTCTGCCACAGTATCATCTTCCTCATCAACCGAATTAATACTTTTACGTTCGCTACACGTGGTTTGGATCCAAAATTAATAAATATCTAGCAAACTGATTGTAACAAACGGATATGTATGTATCAGATACTCGTTGGTCGAGCCGGGACGAAAAAGTTGGTTACCACACTAGGGCGGTGGCCGCGGTGACCGATTTCTCTTCCTCATAATGTAATTCATCTTTTACCATATCCCTTGTCAAGTCAAATTAAGAATCGTTCTATAAAAACCTTTCCGCTACTCGGTATCTTCGCGTGTACCACCTAGAAGCCTTCAGATACATTTCTCTAACGATTCATTCTATCCCAGTAAGTTGCGACATCTGGCAGGTTCATTCTGGAGATGACCTGCGGTGACCAGCCCGGCCAGTCCGCCACTGTTCAGTGGGTCATGGGTAACGGTCCTCACTCATCTTACACTCACAAAACTCGACGGCGTTCACGATACTGGCGACCTGAGGTGTAACTACTACTACTACTACTACTTTTTTGAAAAACGTGGCCTCCAGCCTTCCCCAATAGCCACACATTCGCCACCATTTTATTACCTTAAAATTAAATATCCTAATACAAAAGAAGCTACCCTAGCTTTGTTGAGTTAGTTGAGCCGAATATCTAAGCGCCATTCAGTGACTGTTGCCTCATAGTCAAACTCTGCAACTGTTGTCGGCTTTGGGGCCAAAGATCTCGTATCCCTGAGGCAAAACAATGCAGACCTTAGCAGAGAGGAGGACAGTCGACGTTTAAACCAGGTTATAACGTAACTTCTGGGCTGCTGCTTCTGTTCAGATAACACCTCAGCCAGTCTTGTGAAAAAAGACCTTTTACCTGGTCCCATACCGCCAATGGTTGTGAACACCAAAGGAGTGAAACTGCCTTGATTCACATTTTGAATTCTGTCCCCATACGCCCTGTTCTTGTCTTCCTCACTCCTCTTGTGTGCTGCATCGAGAGCGAGGCGACGGTGACATGCAGCCATGGGGTCGAAAATCCTGATGTTGAAGAAGGCTCGCTGTCCCCCGTGTCCAGAATCCTCGAGCACTGACATCAACAAGGGCTTCGTTGGATGTGTTTGAGGTCCTGTAATGGAGCTTTTCACTGTCCAATGAGTGGAGGGTTAGTTCCACAGTGACGTCATGGCAGACTTCCTTCAACGCGTTTGCTGTGAGATCCCTTACTTCGTCATGCCTCATACATACGAAGGCCCCTTTCTTGCACACCATGGCTTGGTCAATGTCGTATGATGAGCCACAAGCGCATTGGAAGGGCATCTGTGAATTCTTGCTTGTTAAGGATGAAGCCTTTTGCCCTAATCGGTAAAGTTGTTAGGCAGTTCAAGGCGCCCACCACCTGGGCTCACGCTACTTATTTTCAAGTTCTCGGGCAATTGCTGCATCAGTCGTTGAAGTTTATCACTTTGGATGTGCTGCCGTTCTGTTGTAATGGACCGTCGAATCTTGTTTAATTCGTTGGTATCCACTACTACTTACTATTTTTTGTTTATTAAATTGTCTCCCAGCCTCCCCCATTAGCTGCTACTACTACTACTACTACTACTACTACTACTACTACTACTACTACTACTACTGCGAATAAGCTACAAGAAAAACTCCACGTACGGTTCTTCGAGATACAAATCCTTGGCCTAGGAGAGAACATAACATTCCTGAACCAGACTAACAGGATGGGTGACCTTAAGTTTTTATATTGAAGATTAAATTTTGGACGATCGGATACAATGTAAAGGTTGACTCATTCAGTATGTTGATGTTATTTAGTGACTCGGAACTGTGTTGATGTTACTTAGTGACTCGGAACTGTGTTGATGTTACTTAGCGACTCAGAACTGTGTTGATGTTACTTAGTGACTCGGAACTGTGTTGATGTTACTTAGTGACTCGGAACTGTGTTGATGTTACTTAGCGACTCAGAACTGTGTTGATGTTACTTAGTGACTCGGAACTGTGTTGATGTTACTTAGTGACTCGGAACTGTGTTGATGTTACTTAGTGACTCGGAACTGTGATGATGTTACTTAGTGACTCAGAACTGTGTTGATGTTACTTAGTGACTCGGAACTGTGTTGATGTTACTTAGTGACTCGAAACTGTGACTCATAACTGTGTTGATGTTACTTAGTGACTCGGAACTGTGTTGATGTTACTTAGTGACTCGAAACTGTGTTGATGTTACTTAGTGATCCGGAACTGTGTTGATGTTACTTAGTGACTCAGAACTGTGTTGATGTTACTTAGTGACTCAGAACTGTGTTGATGTTACTTAGTGACTCGGAACTGTGTTGATGTTACTTAGTGACTCGGAACTGTGTTGATGTTACTTAGTGACTCGAAACTGTGTTGATGTTACTTAGTGACTCGGAACTGTGTTGATGTTACTTAGTGACTCGGAACTGTGTTGATGTTACGTAGTGACTCAGAACTGTGTTGATGTTACTTAGTGACTCGGAACTGTGTTGATGTTACTTAGTGACTCAGAACTGTGTTGTTACTTACTACTTAGTGACTCGGAACTGTGTTGATGTTACTTAGTGACTCAGAACTGTGTTGATGTTACTTAGTGACTCGGAACTGTGTTGATGCTACTTAGTGACTCGGAACTGTGTTGATGTTACTTAGTGACTCGGAACTGTGTTGATGTTACTTAGTGACTCGGAACTGTGTTGATGTTACTTAGTGACTCGGAACTGTGTTGATGTTACTTAGTGACTCGGAACTGTGTTGATGTTACTTAGTGACTCAGAACTCTGTTGATGTTACTTAGTGACTCAGAACTCTGTTGATGTTACTTAGTGGCTCAGAACTCTGTTGATGTTACTTAGTGACTCAGAACTGTGTTGATGTTACTTAGCGACTCAGAACTATGTTGATGTTACTTAGTGACTCAGAACTGTGTTGATGTTACTTAGTGACTCGGAACTGTGTTTGTCACTTAGTGACTCGGAACTGTGTTTATGTTACTTAGTGACTCGGAACTCTGTTGATGCTACTTAGTGACTCGGAACTCTGTTGATGTTACTTAGTGACTCAGAACTGTGTTTATGTCACTTAGTGACTCGGAACTGTGTTGATGTTACTTAGTGACTCGGAACTCTGTTGATGTTACTTAGTGACTCAGAACTCTGTTGATGTTACTTAGTGACTCAGAACTCTGTTGATGTTACTTAGTGACTCGGAACTGTGTTGATGTTACTTAGTGACTCAGAACTCTGTTGATGTTACTTAGTGACTCAGAACTGTGTACGTGAAACTGACTCTATCTTCTCTCACCAAACAACTGTTTCTTTCTTTTTTGTCTTTCACATTATCATTAGTGTGGCGTCTCTTTATAGCTTTCAGTGTTGTAATCTTGACGTTGACAGAGAGAAGACAGACAGACAAATGGACAGGAGGAGATAGTTCATCAGGCTCGACTGATTGTTACGTAGCGTCTCCACATAACGGACTTCTCTCCTCGTATAATCCGTTAGTTGTGGGATTTTACACTCAACGGACCCTCGATATAACGAACTTTTATTATATAGTTCGATAGATGGAAGTTTTCACAACTAACAGACCCTTGATATATTGGACTTTCTTCTCCATTTAGTTCGTTAAAGACAGGTTTCACTGTATGTCATCATTCCTCACCTCTCTCTCTCACTGATCAGACGAAGGAGATGACGGAGGAGGAGAGAGCGGTGATGGGGGAACGGAGGAACATGGTGAAGAAGGTGTGTGGTTCTCTCAAGCTCCAGGGCGTACTGGCACCTGACATGAAGAAAATCTACAAAAACTTGCTCTTCGTCAACGAGTACAAGATGGTCTGGTGTCCGATATTTAAGGTAATTAAGGAGTGATGGTGTAAGTTTAACCTAACCAAACCTACCCTAGCTAAACTATCCTAACTTAACCTAACCTTCACCTAACCTAACCTAACCTACCCTTAATCCCTGAACAGGGAGGCACGACTGCCTGGGAAGATATTGGAAGCATAATGTGTTGTCTAATGGTAGACCCTGCTGCCATATGTGACCAAGTCCCGGGTTGATGATCTGACTTTCTGCCTCATTTACACACAATTGAAGGGTCTCAATTGTTTCTCTTACTATTGACAACATAAATACATTCTCACTTTTGATTTGTTTTTAATTTTTGCATTTTATTATTATTATTATTATTATTATTATTATTATTATTATTATTACATTTTCGCCCCCAGGCCCCGATGTGGGTCAGAGACCTGTGCGCGGGTGGGCTAATCCTTATAAAAAAGAAAGGAATCTAACTAACCTAACCTAAGGAATTAATTAATGATCCGGTAAAACATTGGGCTACTGTGACGATAGACAACAGTGTGTGTGTGTGTGTGTGTGTGTGTGTGTGTGTGTGTGTGTGTGTGTGTGCTCGTGTGAGTTTACTAATAACTTGACGCCCACAACACATGACCAAGCCGCACCTCACCGTACAGTACAGGGCTTAAACTATCATGCCGAATTACTGGAAGCGATGTCAAGACAAACCCAGTGAATAATGAAGATGATGACTTCCCGTAATGTCTTTCTTCCCTGCAGGCTGCTTCCACCTCCTGGGTCAAGAACTTGTTGCTACTGGCAGGTAAAAAGAAGATAGACTCAGGCGTCCATCCTTTATCCAGGAAGATCTACGCCCAGCCGACAGACCCAGCGGAGAGGGAACGCCACCTTAAAAACTCAATGAAGATGATGATAGTGAGGCATCCCTTGGAGCGTGTTCTGTCTGCTTACAGGTACTTGTGTGTGTGTGTGTGTGTGTGTGTGTGTGTGTGTGTGTGTGTGTGTGTGTGTGTCAAAAACATAATCAAAATCACAGATCAAAGCAAAATAAACTATACAACGTCTTATGCTTGCTGCATGGAATTTCAGGACCCTTCTGGATGCTAGCACAAACGAGCGCCCTTAAAGAAGAACCGCCCTTGTGGCAAAAGAGCTGGCTAGGTATAACATCGACATAGAAGTCAATAGTGAGTCCCGGCTCCCAGACGAGGGTCGACTCACAGAACGGGGGTCTGGCTATACCTTCTTATGGAAGGGTATGCCTGCTGCAGAGAGAAACTGCAAATACGGAGTTGGCTTTGCCATTCGCCAATCCATCCTCAATAGGCTAACTGAAATGCCTGTTGGGATCAACAAGTGCCTCATGACGCTCCGATTCCCACTGAATCACTCACGTCATGCCTTCTTCATTAGTGCATATGTCTCAACACTGGATGCAGATGACATCAAAGAGGCCTTTTATGCCAGCCTTGACAGAGTGCTAACCTCTATCCCTAGAGAAGATAAGGTTGTGCTCCTTGATAACTTCGATGCCAGAGTTGGAAGAGATGCTGACATATGGCAGGGAACCATAAAGAGAAACTGAGTAGGTTAGTGTAATCCCAACGGCCTACTCCTACTCAGCAAGTGTGCTGAAAATAACCTCACTATCACAACAACACCTTGTTTAGGCAGGCTGACAAGTTCAAGGGTTCTTGGAACATTGGCTTTCCATTGACTACATTGACTGTCAGAAAAAGAGATCGCCAGGTTGTCCTCATCACCAGAGCCATGCGTGGCTCAGACCACTGCGACACAGATCATCAGGTCGTCTGGGCCAAAATCTCCCTTCATGGCAAAGGCAACAAACCTCCAGAAGAAACTTTAACACACGCTTTCAGAGAGCAGCTCAAAGATGGGCTGATGAATAACCCAAAAACAAATAACCAAATTCCGAGTGCCGAATAGGGTCCCATCAAAGCTGTCATCACAAAAACTTGCAAAGAGACTCTCAGCCAATCAAAACAGCAGGATTTGATGAAAACGACCCAAATATCGAAGTATTCGTCAATAGTAAACGTACTGTTCTCACTTACTGGCAGAACAACCCTAAGGCCCACTACACACACTCAGTTTTTCACTCAGGATTAACTGGGCAGATCAGAACTGTAGTTAATCCGAAATGTGTGGATGGGTAATTATCTGCGCGGTCTTAACAGCACAAGCCAAAATCTTGGCAGGAGAGATATCTGTCGGTGACACAAAGTTAACTGTACTGATTTTAACTGTGTAGTTAAACCGGCGCATGTGGAGGCAAATCCGAAAATTTGCTCAGCGTACATGTACAGTAGTGTCCGTGTCAGACATGACCAACTACTACAGGGAGTTTGTAGCAGAATTTATTGGGCTTTACCAAAGCCATGAATGTTTTCGGAAAATTAAAAGTAAAAACTACACAGAGAGATAAGAAAGCAACAGCTTACAAAAAACCTGTTGAAAAGATGAGAGAAGTGAAACCGGTGGCAGAGCGAGATGCAGTCGTGAAGAAAATAAACAACCTGATAAGTGCATACACGTAAGAATTGAAGAAACATTCAGAATCAAAGAAGTCCAGGGCAGGTACTGACAACACCTATAGACCAGGAGACCCCCGCATGCATCAACTTCTAACTTGGACAACTTTAAAAATCTGGAGCCTGAAGAAAGTTAAACATATTGTTGATTATCTACTAATGTTTTAATTATATAACAGTACATCACATTATATGTCAATGTGTAGGTTGCTAGTAAATACATAACTTGTGTCTTCCCACTCAACACATACAAGTAAAATAATATGCAGATAATTAAAACAGAAACAGAATTTCCACCACTGCATAATACAGAATACTAATACTAACTCAAGATATCCTAGGCTATATCTGCATTCTGACACCATTCTACTCTCCCTGCTTACCAGCCGCTTCCACTCTCTCCTGGAGAATATATGGGAAAAGGAGGAAATCCCCCAAGGGAGACTTCACTGTTGTTGTCCATAGTTGGCAATATTATCGCCCGAGTCCTCCTGAACAGACTTCTTCCTGAGGCGGAAAACTTCCTCCCAGAATCTCAACGTAGATTTAGACCTCCACTGACATGATCTTTGCTGTTTGCAAGATACAGGAAAGTGCAGAGAACAGCATCGTGAAATGTACATGGCTTTCATTGATCTTACTAAGGCCTTTGACTCATTCAACAGAGAAGCTCTCTGGCGGACCCTCAGCCGTTTCGGCTGCCCACCAAAATTCATTGCCATTGTGAGGCAACTCCATGATGGCATAAACAGCAGTGCCCTGCACAATGACACCCAGTCTGAATTCTTCCCCATCCAAACGGGGTAAAACAAGGATATGTACTGGCGCCAACTCTCTTTTCCATTTTCTTGGCTGCCTTCCTTCCTCGTGCTTGTGCCAATTTAGCCAGCGGGGTGGACATCCAGTACTACCCACCCTGCTGTATGGCAGCAAGACATGGGTCACAAATAGGATGCACCTCAAGGCACTTGAAAACGCTCACCAAGTTAGTCTACATTCCACCTTCCTAATTCGCTGGGAATACAAGAGAACAAATGCCAGTATTCTCGCTGACACCAACTGTAGGAGCATCGAGGCTACTATTACCCATAAACAACTACGTTGGACTGGCCATGTTACCTGCATGGACGACAGTAGACTGCCAAAGCAGCTACTTTACAGTCACCTAACGAATAGTAAATGTAAAGCTTGGAGGAGCATCAGACGAGGTATCAATACTTTCGAGTTAACCCGACTGCATACCAAGGCAGACAGGCGCAAACGCCGGAAAGACACTGCCGCTGCCCCTCCCACACTAGATGTAGCCCTCCACACGTGTGACATCTGTGGATGGCCCTGCCGATCCCGTATAGGCCTCTGGAGTCACCCCAGAGCTCGCCAACATTGGTGACATCCTTAATAACTCATACCATTACACCGTAGCTAGCTGATCATCATACTCGTTTCCGAGTGACAGCAATAGTAGTAGTAGTAGTGTTCACAACCTCTGGTGAGATGGGACCAAGTACAAGATGTTTCTACGCCAGACTCGCGGAGGTGATCTCCGAACAGAAGCAGCAGCCCAGAAGTTATGTTACAGCCTGGATGAGATGTCGACTGTCTTTCTCTCTCCTTCGGTCGGCTTTGCTCTGCCTCAGGGGAACGAGAGCTTCTGCCCCAATCCCGACAACTGCTGCAGATATTGACTATGAGGCAACAGTCACTGATGCCGCATAGATCTGCGGTTCAACTAATTCAACACAGATAGGATAGCTACTTATGTATTAGGATATTTAATATTAAGGTAATAAAATGGTGGCGAAGGTGTGGCTATTGGGGGAGGCTGGAGGCCACGATAAAAAATAAATAAAAAAAGTAGTAGTAGTGTGCGCGCGCGTGTGTGTGTGTGTGTGTGTGTGTGTGTTTGGGAAAGATCACACAAGTACCTATATGGAATAGATTTAAATAAACTACTCTACGGAACACTAAAATATGTATCACACTCCTCTCACTCTCTCAGAGACAAGATGCTTCGTGTCAGGAATCCGAAAGGTAAGTTCGAAACAATGCAGAAGAAGATAGCCAGGGGGTACGTTAACCTGAGCACCAACACCTCCGCCACCAACCTAACCCAGCCCACCTTCACCCAGTTTCTCCTTAAGGTGAAAGATGACATAAAGAAAGCTTGGTAAGTTATCATCTCTCTCTCTCTCTCTCTCTCTCTCTCTCTCTCTCTCTCTCTCTCTCTCTCTCTCAACAAAAGGCTAAAGAAACTCAAATCAAACAATGTAACCAGGACGTGGCAACTGCTCAACACTTTTACAGGTACAACCAGATATATGAAGCATTAAACCATATGAAGAGACACAGAGAGAGAGGGGGAAGAGGAGAAAATGAGAAGAATCTTACAATAAAATGATTATAACATGAAGAATCACAAAAGGTTTTAGAGAAACTATGAAAATTAGATGATATTTCCAATCATCTGAAATCAGGTCTAAGGGTATTTTAATTCAGACGACAAAAATAATTACCGACACACATACACACACACACACACAGTACATTCACCGATGTTCAATCTGTCATCCTGCCACAGGAAGTCCGGCGACAATAAAATCAACATGCACTGGCGGCCATTTTGGATGACCTGTGCGCCCTGCCACCTGACCTATGACGTCATCGCCCACGTGGAGACGCTGAACATGGACCAAGAGTTCATCATCCGGGAGCTCGGCCTCCAGGACCACCTCCTCAACCTATACACTCACGCCTCCAAGTGAGTGAATGGTCGTGCACTTATAATCAGTCAGAAATGTAAAATGATTTTCCTCAAAGAAGTGTTCAGTATCTCCAATAGTATCATAACAAAAGCTTATCAGTACAATTGTTGCCGCCAATGAAGCGGTAAACATGCGCCGTCTGGTTAACAAGACCCGTGCACGTGGACTCAATGGTGTATAATGTTTAAAGCCTGTTAATGCAATTTTAATGTTAAAACATTATTCAAGATTTGTGGATTACAATTTAGGTGACAATACAGCTTCGTATTATATACAATGGCGACAGCATTTACTACACACTTATCTGAATATTACAAAGACGTATATATATATATATATATATATATATATATATATATATATATATATATATATATATATATATATATATATATATATATATATATATAGTATCTGCCAATACATAACAGTTTAGAACAATAAAGCCTCGTATGAGCATAGACTTATGTGTAATGGGTCCTATAACTAGTCTGTGAGTGATACTCGTAGTGCACTGCCCCACACAGGACATGGAGTGCAGACGACAAGCGTCATCGTCCTGTTACAGCAGAACAGCTACCATCAACACTGCTAGTCTCTCCTCGCGCCTTCAACTTAAATAGTTAACTCTGTGTTCACATCAACTATTTGTCCGTATTACCGTTATCATAACACCAACATATGTTATCATAAATTCCACCATTACCGCTCGCACGGTGCAGGCGGTAACAACAACATTTTCACACTCAAAGAGAATAATTCCTAGAGTTTAAGATAACGACTTTAAGGGGTAAAGTCATTGTACCTCAAGCAACTAACTCACTACACTCGGGTGGTGGGCATCGTTCTCATCACTTACAACTTCATGTAATAAGTTATTTATTAGTTTTAAGGATAAACTCAATGCCAGACTGATGGAAACACATAGACTATAATTGTCATAAGAATGTAAAAATTAATCAAAATATTTTCCGCTACTTCATGACGCGAGTTTTAAATCGGCTTTGTTGTCAAGAGCAGATGTCCTTAATCCGTAAAGGAGAGAGAACGTCGGTGAATGTTGTGTTATGATCCCACTAATGTAAAATACTGTTAGTACATCTCATAGTTTTTAAATTGTTGTTAAGAGTTGAAACTCACCCTCTGCAGTGCTTAAAGACCGTAGCTGTTAAAACACGAGACCACGACAAGTCTCTGAAGGTGACTATAACATTCACAACAGAAACACTAACTCATGCTTCGTGGTCACGGTGGCTGCAATTCTTTGATCATTCTAACTTTGCGTTCATTTCAGTTTCGACGTGTACAACAAGACGAGTGAGGCGACCCGGCACTACTACAGTCAGGTGCCGCTCTCCCTACTGAAGGACATCGTCAACTACTATAGATACGACTTTAACCTCTACGGATACTCCCCAGACCCTTACTTTGAGTTAGCGAGGGCAGACTAAGTTTAGTTTAGTTTCATATTATACAAATATAATTTAGTGATTTCAACACCTGAGGTGTTATCACAACAAGAGTATCAAGTGAAGACAGAGAGGTCATGTCTAATGACACTTCCTCACAAAAGGTGTGGAGGCAACAGGAGAGGCACTTAACGAGCTACAGTCACCCAGCTCTGCTTCACTCACACCCACCTTATCCTGAGTAGCCTTCCTGTACATCTATACAGCAGTCAGGTACAACGGGAAGGACTTTGTTGGCGCCGACATCAGGTCACAAGAATGTCTACAGACCAGCTCCCACAGTACCAGACCTATAGTTAATCTATATGTTGACTCTACGTTTCTTATGTTTTTGTATTGAAAGCTTTTGTCAATCAAGTAACCCACTCCCAGATTTCACCATATGTAACTTATCATCTCTGTTCAGTGCATATTTTCAGCCTTCGGGCTGCCATGTTTTCTTAATAAACTGTTAATTATTATTATTATTATTATTATTATTATTATTATTATTATTATTATTATTATTATTATCATTATTATTATTATACGCCCGTTAACGCATCCTATGTAAGCCCACTGGCGTCTGTGTAACCAGAGACGATAAACATACTAATGGGGAACACAAGGTGTGCCCCTAGAGCACTGAGAGCCTTTACAGCCAAATCTTACCAGGAGAGAAAGTGAAAGTTGAACTTACTATAAAAATCATTAAAGATGATAATCTATCAGTTGAATGAAACCCATCAACCAGCAGCTGCACACCCTGGCCAGCAGAATCTGGCAAAAGATAGAACGATCAGAGCAAGAACTCCTTCAAAGACTCCCACCAGATAACGACAACAACCATACATGGTTCCCAAAAAGCTACGAAATCTCAAAAGGTCCATTACCACCCCGGATCTACACGGCCAGGCAATAGACAACCTCCCTGGACCAGCATCCGCCAGTAGGGTCGGCGGAATATGAAATAAGGCCCTTAAAACAGCCATATATGGGACAGGGTAGGATGTCTAATGCCTGTACCGACAGACAATAACTAACCCATGACACAACCCTAACACACTATTAGCTTAGCTAGGCGGTCAGCCCGCCCTCGCTTACTTCCTCCTGAATTTCTTCAATTTCCGAACTATAACTTCCTTCCCCCACCTCTAATCTTCCTTCATTCCTCCTTTCCCTACAGAAAAAAAAAAAAAAAAAAAGTTGGGACCTAACCAATCTTTGTCAACTCCAATTTCCACAAAACCTTTCCTCATTAACTCATAATGTATTACGTAGTCTGAATTATATATAGGTAGTCAGTTATATCAAAACGATCTATAGTCCTTAAGCTATCTTGCAATTAACATTTAAAAATATAACGTTGTGTATTTTCTGAGAAAATTACATATGTATTACAACAGCATACAAAGTTTTACCAAGATACAAACTTATTTTTACTCAATTTACATGAGTTGACACACAGCCGGACTTGCTTCTTATTATCAAAATGTTCTTCAATCATCACACTTTCTCCTATATACCTTTACATAATATAACAACCAATGATAACTTCACAATTATAGTGTTTACCTACACATTGGTTACCAGCTGGTTAGGCATTCTCTTTCCTTTCAGAGGGATAACTAGACTATTTTATGTTACATAGTAAAAATATATTTTAGAATAATAGAAATTCAGTTTTTGGTGTAAATTTACAAAAAAATCGATTCAACATTATAAAACTGCTAATATTTATATTATTAGATGTGATATGCAACATAAACTAACCTTTGTACACACTTAGCAAATATTATCATGTGAAAGTAAACATATTTCTTGAACTGTATAAAAGAAAATAAGAAATCCTCTTCAAAAATAGTTACTAATTCCAGTACCGGGCACACTTGATGACAGTTCTCCTTCCTACCAATAGTGCATTACCTGGTTGTGACAATACCTGTATATATTAACTTCATCTCAAAATATCAATAGTTATACCCGCCACCAGAAATAGAACTTACTTATTTGTACATATGTGCAGGGCCTCTGGGAATGACATGATGAATATTTCCGACACCAAGAGCGAGCAGCCTGACCATGGTAGGGACCCACAACAGACTGGCAACCAAGCGCCTGGACGGGTTCACATCACTAACCTGTAAAGATAATAACCATTTGGTGTAAGATTAAGCTTGTATTTCTGCCCTTACATCTACAGCAATTATCCCACTCTTCCGGCAGCCAGTGTACGGAGGGTGGCAGGCTCAAAGGATCACTTGCATAAGGCTGAATCACGACCATTGTTTTGTGGCGGGAAGAAGAGTGAGGGCAGGACAACTGTATCATTCCTATTGGTTTTTATTGTTTGTTATTAATGTATTTAATCACTTGGGTACATGCTCTCCCCTGTACTAAATAAAATCGCTTGGCATTAATGAGAGTGGCGTCCCTGTAGATTATACTCTTATGGACCATAATATTGAAGCGTAGTAATACATCCTAACATCACCGTCCACTAAAAATTAACCATCCTAGGTTTGTTGTTCGCGTTGCTGGGTGTTACTGGACCAATCATAGGATTTATTGTCGTTATGTTGTTATTGTTGACTTCTGTTTTCATTTCTATTTGCATTTATCTTTTTTAAGTGTGTGTGAGTGTAAACCAACTTTCTCCTCTTCATTTTCTTCCCCCATGTTTGTTTTACTGTACTTCGCTTCCTTCACTCTTGCTCCCTTCAACACACACACACACACGGAGGAGGCAGCCAGAAATGGCCCGTGACCCTCCTAGTTAGTTATGTTCTAATAACATAATTTTATAGCGGAGCAACATGCACCGACTCACATCGTCAGCACGCAAACTCGTCCTTGCCGCGCATGGGATATAACACTAAACAAACCGAACCTTATCTAAGCAAATGCTAACTTAACCTAACCTAACCAAACTGATATAACTTAACCCAGCCATCCTGTGTATATGATATAACGCTAACCTAACCTAAACTAACCTAATGTTTAACCTAACCTAACCAACCTAAACCTAACCATCCCCCTCCTCGCCGTGGTTGGAACACTAAACATTATGTTGGTAAAATTTTAAGTTGAACGATGTATAAAAGCTCAGAATTAAAGATGAATTGTTGAAAGATTTAATTTAAGAATCACTATGTTAAAAGGACAAATAAATAGCTATGGAAGATAACTAAAGCCTACAATAAGTGTTGTGTTATGGCGAGCAATAGATATAAAGTTAGATGGATTATAAATAAATAATTAAATCTAGATAGTAATATAGTAATGCATAAAAATTAAATATCAAATTTAAGTCAAATTTACTTTAGATAAATGACTAATTAATTATAAGTGTCAAGTTAAAAATTAAATAAATATAACATACTATATATATATATATATATATATATATATATATATATATATATATATATATATATATATATATATATATATCGTTTTTTATTATTATTGAAGAAATGTATATTTATGCCGAGGCATAATTTTCTAAAATGTTTTGCATCATTTTTGTTTTGATTTACTATGTACTATAAGCCTAGATCATTCTAGAACTCTCCAGGCGTGTCTCGTTCCGAGCTGCAACGCCTGGATGTCCTTACAATGCTTTGGGAGAGTGACGAGACGTATATAAACACCAGCGACCTTATCAGGAATCATCTGAAAACTGCACCTCGGCGAGGCAAGATCTTCTCTGCTCCCGAGGTACTACGTGAAGCTAGCAATGCTGACCTGCGACCAGGCGAAGGTCGTAAGACTGTACCCAGTCACATGCCCTTCGCGCAAGCAACTAAACCTCCTTGCTCTAAGGAAGTTTCTTGACTCCTCAGGAATCAAGGGGGTGACAAGGGTCGTCCGCAGAGCGAGTGGTGGCCTTATCGTCACCTTCGCGGAATGGGGACAGGCCCAGCAAATAGCCAGCATAACAGAAATCAACGGGATCCAGATACTAGTGCAAGCTAACACAGAGGACAACTTGGTGTTGGGAGTCATCTCCCACACCGAGATAGAACACCTTGAAAAAGAAGAACTGGCCGAGCTGATCGGAGACCAGCTCACAATAGTACGGAAGCTGACCAGTGGAGTAGCACTGGTTAGCTACCTCACAAAGCTACCAAGCACCGTATTGCTGGGATGGGAGAACATCTCAGTAAGACCGTATGAAAGAAGACCAACAAGATGTTACAAATGCCAGAGGTATGGCCATCTGGCGGGGGAGTGTCGTACTCGGGAGGTCTGTTGCTGGTGCGGAACACCCGGGCACCAGGACACCACCTGCTCGGCGGCCGCCAAGAAATGCGCAGCTTGTGGTGGCCCTCACTCCTCCTCCGACCGGGAGTGTCCCAGGTGGAGGGAGGAGTGTAGGGTGGCTAAGCTGCGAAGCAAGAAAAACCTGAGCTACAAGGAGGCTCTCCTTGTAGTGAAGACCGAAGAAAAGAA
This sequence comes from Homarus gammarus, assembly GCA_958450375.1. Taxonomy (NCBI): domain Eukaryota; kingdom Metazoa; phylum Arthropoda; class Malacostraca; order Decapoda; family Nephropidae; genus Homarus; species Homarus gammarus. Next base: position 962,485 of record CAUDMG010001065.1, read on the forward strand.
GAATCAAGACCCCAACAAGACCGAAGAAAAGAAGAATAAAGACCCCAAAAAGACCGAAGAAAAGAAGAATCAAGACCCCAACAACACCACAGAAAAACTGGAACAAGACCAAGAAGGAGAATGGCAATTTAAAAGTAAAAGGAAAAAGAGGAAGAAGTCCAAAGAAAATGACTCTGCAAACAAACAGCTTCGGCCGAAATAGCCTAACGGCGAAGTGGCCGGTAATCCCCAAACAAGTCCTTGGAAGTAGTCGCCTGTTTCTGCCCAGAGTGTGAAGTACAAGCCTAGTGACAGCTAAAGATAATTGTTGTGCAAGTGTTGTGGAATTGTTCTGGGCGATATAAAGTGAAAAGACTAAGGAACTGTACACAGGTTGTGTGCTGCCTGTATATATTCGAAGTGAGACGTCCAGTGGTAAATACATACTCTGTGAACGGTTTTGTCAAGATTTCGTGATTACCGAGTATTGAAGAAAACTACAGTTAACAAGTGTGTTTCTGTGACCTGGTGGAATTCTACCTGCCTGTAGTTTGTCTGTACACTGATACCAGAGACGGGCGGGGCAGCTAGTGGTAATTCGATGACAATTGTGATACACTGCTTCTGTATATACGACCTGGCCGCTGGGGGCTGAGAGGCGGCTAAAGTGGTTCGTAACAATATTAACTAAAATAAAATACCTGCTTAAAGACCCTAGCTGTTGAAGTGCAATAATATACTATAACATCATGATCAACTTTTTATAAAACAGTAAGATTAATCCTTAAATAAAGTCAAAATTATGCATGCAGTCATTAGGGACTAAGGAGGCCACAGTATCTCCCCCAGGCTGCTCGTTATTAATTTATAACACAAGATCCACACAATTTCCTTAACCAACCTGCTCGCTCGCTCACAATTTAAAGTTCCTTCTGTTTAACTATAAGACTTTTAAGACGTATGTAACCTGAACTTGGCGAATTAGTTACACAAGATGGTAATCAAACGTGATGTATTAAATATATAGATCTGTACAGTGCAGTGGTTGTTATTGGATCCTACTGTCTACATGTTAAGTAAATTTGTATATCTGTCGAAAGTGAATGAAAATGATAATTTGAAAACGTTATAAAAATAATAATAATAAAATTAATAAAACGTGAGTTAAAGGACTCATTAAACAGAATTTAACTCCCACATCTGCATCGTTGTTGACTAATGATAAACTTTTGTCTGTATGTAAATAAACAAACGACATGCATTTATGTTAACGATATTAGACTAACTGTCAATTATGTTTCAGTTTCTTTGTTCTATTATTCAGTAAACAATTATAATCCTTTTTATTTTAGTAATTTCATAAAGTTCAATAAATGATTTAAACAAGACCGAGACGAGGCTGGTACAGAACAGTGTAAGAACAGTGCGATATATTTTATCAACCACAAAATATAACAGCATGAATTCCCTGCTGTATTTCGACATAAGACAGAATAAATTTCAAAGCAAATATTAAAAGAATAGCTCATATTTGATAACCTTAGTGTTGTTGTTAATTACCAATTTGGATTAGAGTGCGCAAGTTTTACTGATAACCCTGCAGCTAATAACACAAGACTAAAGTGTTTAACCGTTTGTGACAACGTAGGCAAGAAGTCCTCAGTAGCCTCATGTCTTGGGTTACATATTTACAAAACATTAAATTGAACTACAGAAATACTTAGAAACAAAACTCTCATACTTTTTCCATATTTCATACTTATGTTTAGAAGAATAATCACTTAAAATGCATTAGTAAATATTAATGAGACGTATTTCTTAATTTTACCGCCAAGAGAACAGATTGGTACCTAACCAGACTTAATCACTCCGTATATCTAACCTAACTTACTGATCCTTATATCAATTTAAATCAACTTTTTACCCCACTACCCTGACCTTCCTTTCCCTAACACACCTTTAATCTAATCTAACCTAACCTAACCTAACCAAACTAAACCTCGCCTCACCTACCTTAACATTTACAGTATGAACAATTTGGTGTGACTGGGGATTAGTTTAGCTTCGTCGGTCCCATTACTAGATGGCGAAAATCTTAAGGATATTTCTTTTTAGTCTTATCTGGTCCACACGCAAACACGCACGTGGCTAACACACACACACACACACATATACACACACATTGTCTATCCAGTAATTATATATTTTTTTTTTCCAATATCATAAATAAATCACATTGCCATGGCTTTATAAAACTCTACTGAATTTCGAAAACAATGTATCATTCGCCATCTGTTCTCAAAATACTGAACTATGCAGAACTTTAGCCAATAGCAAAATAGAGCGGGAATATTCAACCAACAGGAATCAATTTTCAAGTTGTTCCTGGAGGATAGCGTTTAATGGGCAGAGTCTATGTACAAGTAGTTAGGTAATTGCCCTAAAATGACCTTATTACACAGTACGTCATCTTAGAAGGTCATACAAACATTCACCTTTGACTCGCTATTCTTATTGGCTGAATGTTCCAGTGCTGTTTTCTTATTGGCTGAATACTGTGGACAGCTGATATCCACTGAAGAGCGTTAACACTACCAAAACACATGACATTCACTTCTTCTTAAAAGACCACGTATCTCTCTCTCTCTCTCTCTCTCTCTCTCTCTCTCTCCAGTAGGTAACTAATATTTTAACAGTAACTTTTAGCAGAAGTTAGCCTTATCAGCGTAGTTTGAGAACATGATTAAATTCTGCAAGTTATGTGGGAATGGTAGATTACTACAGACCCCCCCCCCCCAAAAAAAAAAACATTAACTCAGACCATAAGGCGGGGAGGTGAGGGAGAGTTGGAGAGAAGGGAGAGGATAGGGGGGAGAGTTATTGAGGGAGAGGATAGGGGGGAGAGTGATTGAGGGAGAGGATAGGGGGGAGAGTTATTGAGGGAGAGGATAGGAGGAAGAGTGATTGAGGGAGAGGATAGGAGGGAGAGTTATTGAGGGAGAGGATAGGGGGAAGAGTTATTGAAGGAGAGGATAGGAGGGAGAGTTATTGAGGGAGAGGATAGGAGGAAGTGAGACAGAATGGGAAGGAGGAGACAGATCGAGGGATGGAAAAGGTGAGATGTTGGGTTAGATTAGAACAAGAGGGAGGAGAGAGGGAAAGCATAAGGGAGGGAAGACGGGAAAGAGAATAAGGGAGAGAGAGAGAGGATAGGGGAGGGGGGGTAAGGGTGAGACAGAATGAAGGAGATTGACAGAGAAAAATAAAGAAACGGAGGGAAGGAGGAAGATAAAAAAAAAAACCAGCAGGGGATAAAAGGGGTAGAGGGGAGAGTAAAGGGTGTGAGGGAGAAGGGAGGAAGGGAGGGAAGGTAATGGAGAAGACTAGGGAGGGTCAGAAAGAGAGGAATGGAAAATTAGAATTAAGAAAAAGGGAGAGAATGACAAATTTACCACCATCACCATCAGCTACTGTTACCACTACTTTGCCATCATCCAGCCCTTCAACACCACCACCATCACCATCCTTGGAATGACTCTGGTGTTAAGTTTGTATCCTGGTGAAGAACGTCCTGTGTATTACTGAGTGTTTTGTGTATTTCATGTAAGTATTAGTGATATTTTAACATAAACTTGATAAAGACTTGAGTGATATCAAGAAAAATACTCTTAAGTGATAAACCGTTCTAGGTTGAGAGACAAAGAATATGTACTGTCAACAGGGGCAACATTACCCACCAGCAGAGATGATTAGCGAATTGATTTAGACTAACGAGGAGCATTAATGATGGCGGAGCTGATCAGAGGCATTCGTTGTTTTAGTTGTGTCACGCCAGGGGGACAGTGAGACGATGCGGGCTTAAGGCAAACACTTAGTGACCAGTCCTCAGCTGTCTCCTGTGATGAATGTGGGAAGGTACACAGGAGGAGCCGCCTGATGCAGGGCAGGGGAGAGGTAGCTACTGACAACACCACAACACAACACCACCATCATCACAACACACCATTACCACAACACCACAACACACCATTACCACAACACAACACCACAACACAACACCACCATCATCACAACACACCATTACCACCACAACACACCATTACCACAACACAACACCACCACAACATACCATTACCACAACACCACAACAAACCACCACCACAACACACTACTACCACAACACACCACCACCACAACACACCATTACCACAACACCACCACCACAACACACCACCACCACAACATCACAGCACATCACTACCATAACATCACAACACACCATCACAGTGTGGTGGTTGAAGATCCACTGAACATGAGTTTTGCAGCTTGACGTCTCCTGAATCAGGTGTATTAGTTGGTGAGACAGGTGATGTGGTAGTGTCCTGGTGGTCACTGAGCTTGGTCACGGTGTTTCAGGAGGATGTGTGTGTGTGTGTGTGTGTGTGTGTGTGTGTGTGTGTGTGTGTGTGTGTGTGTGTGTGGAGTAAAACCATAAGCTGTGTCCCCGAGAGTCAAGCTCCTCCGTGCACACACTGTGTTGTGCTTTACTCAAACACACGCACTGTTGAGTTGTGGAAGGGAGGTGTTGGGGCGTGGCACCTCCGCTGTCAGGGAGAGACCATCAGGCCTCGGTGTGTATCTCGCTTCATGAACTTGATCAAGATTCAATCAATGAAATAAAACACGAAAGTTCAAGTAGTTGTTATCATTGTCTTACTGTAGTTAACAACACCATCTACCATTCTCTAATCACCGCTTATAAATGTTAGTTTCTACATTAAACAACTTTAAAAAAAAGTCCAGAACAATATAAAACAGCAACGAATTTAGAGACACACCAAACAAAAACTCTAAAAGGGGAGAATTGTTAGGTAAGAGAGTGTGAGTGTACAGAGAGCCGCCTCTTTATCACAGGTCCAGCAGCTGGTTGTTTCTCAGGGTCGTGCAGGGTAAAGTGAACCTCAGGGCTGCGTCAATAAAGCCCCTAATTCCCTGACACAGCGGGGAGGCATCGACCACACCCATTTTAATCTACCTCTTCTCAATCACATTTACTGATATGAATTAGGCTGAGGTGAGTAGAGGGATGACCGTACCAAGCCGTCTCGTTCTCCTTCTCACCTACACAGTGAAGGAAACATCTTGAGCGTTTATAGTCCAGTGGTGATGGATGACGTGGGCAGCGGCTCATCCATACTAGTCCTGAGTTGTGTATAGTTTGTCATACATGCGACCTTGTCATACGAGTGAAGTTACCGTACTCACCCACTTGTTAAACTAGTGTCGAATCTCATGACCAAAATAAACAAACAGTCAGTCGCATCAGTCAAAGGTATCAGTCACATGTATCAGTAACAGGTATCAGTCACATGTATCAGGTGTATTAAGTCAGCTGCATCCTCTCCTATACCTAATTTTCTGTGGCTGATCGTCAGGTGTTTTAGTTCGCGTCATCCTTTATTGAGAGTGACCTTCAGGTGCTGACACACGCGAGACAGTATCCGGCAGCCCTCCCCCTCCAACTCTCCTTCCTTCCTGCCCCCCCCCCCCTAGCCGGCCCTCCTCCTTTTCCTCCTCATCCTCCTCCTCCCCTTCCTCCCAGACCCCTCATCCTCCTCCCCCCCTTCTTCCCAGACCCCTCATCCTCCTCCTCCCCTTCCTCCCAGATCCCTCATCCTCCTCCTCCCAGCCCCCTCCTCCTCCTCCTCCCCTTCCTCCCAGACCCCTCATCCTTCTCCCCCCTTCCTCCCAGACCCCTCCTCCTCCCCTTCCTCCCAGACCCCTCATCCTCCTCCTCCCCGACCCCTCATCCTCCTCCTCCCCCCTTCCTCCCAGACTCCTCATCCTCCTCCTCCCCTTCCTCCCAGACCCCTCATCTTCCTCCCCCCGTCCTCCCAGCCCCCTCCTCCTCCTCCTCCCCTTCCTCCCAGACCCCTCATCCTCCTCCCCCCCCCTTCCTCCCAGACCCCTCATCCTTCTCCTCCCCTTCCTCCCAGACCCCTCATCCTCCTCCTCCCCGACCCCTCCTCCTCCTCCTCCCCTTCCTCCCAGCCCCCCTCCTCCTCCCCCCAGCTAGCCAACCCTGCTGACCATTGAATTATTTTATGGGTAGAATTATTGACTGCTGGAGTGATAACCTCGATAATTATGTGGGAATTATCTTGGAGAATTACTGGTTACTGAAAGTCTGGATTAGAGTCGGAATTATTTAGTTGAAGAGAATTATTGATCGTTGGAGAGACAGTCTAGTAGAGAAGAAGGTTAGAACTATCTTTGTGTTGAATTAGAATTATTGGAAGTTGGAGTGGATGCCTACAGAATTATGTCGACTGAGAGGAATTAATTATCTGAGTACTGGATTAACAGAGTGGAGAATTAGATTGGAATTGGTTAGGTTAGGTTAGGTTAAGTAAAGTAAGGGTTTGTGTGTGTTTAATCATCATGAAGAGGTTCGTACATAGGAGGGTTTCAAGGGGGTAGTACACCGGCAAAAATCAAAATAGAATATACTAATGTTACCAGAATTAATTAATGAAATGATATAAATTTAATGTTTACAATATGGAAAGTGGCTTCTCCCCAGGCACCATTCTATACTGAAGTAGTGGTAATGAAGTCCTATTCTGTATCCAGTGTCTCAGTAATGGGAGTACAGGTCGATGGTCTGTGGGGTAGCTGGTGAGAAAAAGTTTGAGAACCCCTGATGCAAATGGACTCTCTCTCTCTCTCTCTGCTTCTTACACACGATAGTATATTCTCGGGGATAAATAAATCAAAAGAGGAAGTGAGGCTGAAGAAAATGGCCGGGTGAGTATTGTCCTCTAGTTTACATAGGACTTAATCCTGTGAGCGAGAAACATCTTGTCTTGTCTGTAAATACGAGAAAAGTTTATTCCAAATGTCAGGAAATGTCGTGAGAACCTATACCATTTCCATGAACTTTTAGATTTTTTTTTTTTACTGGTTCAAAGGTCAGACGTAAAAAACTAAACTACAAAATTAATGGAAAGTTTGTGTATATTCATTTGTTTCTGTTTTTTAGCATCTCTTTTTTTTTTTGGTGAAGTTATATCACTTATAGATCTTCTAGTACTTATAGTTGTTGTCTAGTATCAGACTTATGCACGGAGCTACAAAACCAATGGACTGTTTATGTATTTTCATTTGTTTCTATACTTTTTTCTGAGAGGTTATATCATTTATACATATTCTGGTACTTATAGTTGTTGTCCAGTATCAGACTTATGCACGGAGCTACAAAACCAATGGACTGTTTATGTATTTTCATTTGTTTCTATACTTTTTTCTGAGAGGTTATATCATTTATACATATTCTGGTACTTATAGTTGTTGTCCAGTATCAGACTTATGCACGGAGCTACAAAACCAATGGACTGTTTATGTATTTTCATTTGTTTCTATACTTTTTTCTGAGAGGTTATATCATTTATACATATTCTGGTACTTATAGTTGTTGTCCAGTATCAGACTTATGCACGGAGCTACAAAACCAATGGAATGTTTATGTATTTTCATTTGTTTCTATACTTTTTTCTGAGAGGTTATATCATTTATACATATTCTGGCACTTATAGTTGTTGTCTAGTATATTGCTCACCCAAAATATACGTGCTTAATGACCCTTAATTATTGAGTTACAGAAAAACACATAAATACTTTTCAAAACAACACATTTTTCTTCCTGTGTTGAATAAAATATTATGGCACTGAGTCGTGTGGGATATTGTTTAGTGGTTCATTATAAATTCATGATATACACTAGAGGACGAAAGGGTTGATGACTTTTTTCATTATACAGTAGCGTATTTAAAGATACTGTTGGAGCGACCAGCAGTGTAAGAGCATGAAAAATGTACCAATAATTACCTTCAGCTGTGATTGCTTTGTTTACTTACCCTGGATTAGAATTAATATTGGATGATTAAACACCGTAAAGTTAACTTAACCTAACCTAATCTATCTAACTTAACCTAACCTAACCAAATCAAAGACTAACCTAACCTAACCAAACCAAAGAATAACCTAACCTAACCAAACAAAACCAAGGCTAACCTAACCTAAATCCTCCAGGTAGATTTAGGCTATTTAATTATCAGGTGTTAAAAAGCTATAGGGGTTAATCCTCAGGTAATCCCATCCAAATTACTACACAATAGAAGATTTCAGCGACTTACCCATCCTATCTCAGGTTAATAAAAGGTGTTGGAAATTAATCCCTTTCTCTGTACAGGTTTCAGCTCCTGTTGTTTTGCTACTTAGAATATAAACAGTGTCTATCTTTCTCTGTTAAGGGGCTGTTTGTATGCAGGTAATATCCTCAACAGGAGAATGGAAAGAGCACTACAGCGTTTTAACCTTGGTCAACAGGTCAAACTTGGTCAAGAGGTCAAACTTGGTCAAGAGGTCAAACTTGGTCAAGAGGTCAAACTTCGTCATGAGGTCAAACTTGGTCAAGAGGTCAAACTTGGTCAAGAGGTCAAACTTGGTCAAGAAGTCAAACTTCGTCATGAGGTCAAACTTCGTCATGAAGTCAAACTTGGTTGAGAGGTCAAACTTGGTCGAGAGGTCAAACTTGGTCAAGAGGTCAAACTTCGTCATGAGGTCAAACTTCGTCATGAAGTCAAACTTAGTCAAGAGGTCAAACTTGGTCAAGAGGTCAAACTTCGTCATGAAGTCAAACTTCGTCATGAAGTCAAACTTAGTCAAGAGGTCAAACTTGGTCAAGAGGTCAAACTTAGTCATGAGGTCAAACTTTGCCATGAAGTCAAACTTTGCCATGAAGTCAAACTTTGTCATGAAGTCAAACTTGGTCAAGAGGTCAAACTTGGTCAAGAGGTCAAACTTGGTCAAAAGATCAAACTTGGTCTAGGTCACACAACATTAGTATGATCTATCACCTGCCTCGTGTACAATCCCATAACCGATCTACAACCCGGAAATACCATAACCGATCTACAACCCGGAAACAGGAAACTAATGATTCTTTTCTCATCTTCAACACTAAAAATTTCTGTCAAATTGGATTCGAATTCAATTTCTTTTTAATGAATAAATTATTAATGAAAATTAAAAATAGAAGATAAGTTAGAGAATTGTAGAAATAAATAACGATGAAATGTTTGTTTATTTGTTTGTTTTTGTTTGATTTTTTATTTATTTGTTTGTTTGTTTGATTGTTTAATTGTTTGTTTGTTTACTTGATTGTTTGTTTGTTTATTTGTTTGTTTGTTTGATATTTATTTGTTTGTTTGTTTACTTATTTGTTTGTTTGTTTTCTTGATTGTTTGTTTGTTTACTTGATTGTTTGTTTGTTTATTTGTTTGTTTGTTTGATATTTATTTGTTTGTTTGTTTACTTGATTGTTTGTTTTTTGTTTGATATTTATTTGTTTGTTTGTTTGTTAAAGTTCACTGTAACGATATTTAAACGTTAAGTTGATTAGACGCAATGTTGGTTAGACGCAATGTAGGTTAGACGCAATGTAGGTTAGACGCAATGTTGGTTAGACGCAATGTAGGTTAGACGCAATGTAGGTTAGACGCAATGTTGGTTAGACGCAATGTTGGTTAGACGCAATGTAGGTTAGACGCAATGTTGGTTAGACGCAATGTTGGTTAGACGCAATGTAGGTTTGACGCAATGTTGGTTAGACGCAATGTAGGTTAGACGCAATGTTGGTTAGACGCAATGTAGGTTAGACGCAATGTTGGTTAGACGCAATGTAAAAAAACTCATAAACTGTCTTCATCACTACACATCAATATAATCACCACATCAACGTTGTCTTCATCACACACACACACACACACACACACACACACACACACACACACAAACACACACACACACACATCCTAGACCACGGAAGGGTCAAGACGTACCTGGCGCTCCTCTCGGAGCAGCCAGGTCAACTGTTATGTTGGCCCATACCAACCCCCTCCCCTGAACCCTCCTCCCCACAGGAATATCAACATGTTCTCGCCAGAAGTTACTATTTCATTTAGGAAAGGAATGGA